>JAXCGZ010001335.1:7500-19616 GCA_037179515.1 Halocaridina rubra
TGATATGAGAATGATAGATAAAAAAACAAAATGAGGGTATTTTTGGCATTAAGAGCAATGAAAGCTGGTAAAGCAACAGGCATTGATGGATGCCATATTGAATGCTTGTCAAAAGGTGTGGAGGTATTAGTAAAATAGATGTGTAGGTTGTTGAATGTATGTTTCAGGAAAGGGAGGGTGCCATTTAATTGGAGGAGTGAATGTGTAGTTCCACTTTACAAAGGGAAGGAAGATAAGTAGGAGTGTAGCAGTTTTAGAGGAATTAGTTTCTTGAGTGTAGTTGGTAAGGTTTTTGCAAGAGTGTAATCGAGGGAATTATTAAAGGTACTGAGAGATTGATTGGGGAAAGCAGTGTGGGTTTAGGAGAGGAAGAGGATATGTTGATCAGGTGTTTGTATTAAGACAAATGTGTGAAAATTTTTTGAAGAAAGGTAGAGACAATTTTTGAGCGTTTGTGGACTTAGAGAAAGCGTATGACAGGGTAGATAGAGAGGGGTTGTTGAATGTGTTGTGACTGTATGGAATAAGTGGAAGTTGGCTGAAAGCTGTGAAAAGTTTTTTACACCATTAGTAAAGAATGTGTGAGAATCGAGTAGGATATGAGTGATTGGTTTGAGGTGCATGTAGGCTTACAACAAGGTTGTGTAATGTCTTCATGGTTCCTTAAAGTGTATATGGATGCAGTGGTAAGGGAAGTAAATTAAAGAGTATGAAGAATTAATTTTCACATGATACATTATGTAAAAAAAGCATGGGAAATTCTGAAATTAATAAAAGCATTTTTAACTATAGCTTCTAACATAAATAAAAATATCTATAAGAGAAAGACCTTTTAGTTTTAATTAAATAGTATATTCCTCTGAGAAGGACTCTGGAGTTATGGGAGATAGAGAAAGTATTAAAAGTTTAATACTTACACCTTTCAAAATTTCAATATTTTTCAAATAAACACATTTACAATTTTCTCACTGCAGTAAGCTAAGCATTGCCTACAGCGTAAGAGCAGAAGAGTGTTTGCTTTGAAATAACCAAAGACAATCAAAAGCGAAGATTTGCAAAAGCTTATCCATGCATATATTTTCACAAGATTTGTAATCGAAGTACAATATAAGATATACTCTTCTCCAATCCAATAGTAAAAGAAAGGGAGAAAATGGGGAAATGCGTAATCGAAATGGTGAAAAATTAGTGGTAGTTAATCGAATTCAAAATAATAATTTATAAATAAACAAATAACAATAAATATACTATAAGAATGAATTATGTCTTAGATAATAACTGCACCCTATATGACCTTCAGCAACAAAACAAGCTTACTCAGTAATTCTAAGTATGATCAGAATAGTTCGGGATGTGAAAATATATAAAAACCATTACAATGACATTAGATATAAAAATACTTCTCGGACGATTTTATCACGTGAGTGCGAGTGGTAGTGACAACAACCACATATAAACAGACAGTTATACTGAGGCATAAGCAGCCAGGACAAGATGACATCTCTGGATAATTGTCGGATCAAAACACAAACTAAATGTCCATACAAGATAGCAATCTATTTTACCAATATATGGTCATTTTCAAGATACACTTGCCAATACCCTATGGTCTTTTTTATCACAGATTCCAAACAACCCGATAAAAATTAATATATTTTTGCATGACTTAGAATTCTTATTTACTAAAACTAGGAAAATATCACGAATAAGAAGGATATGAAAGGATGACTCATGTAAAAACCGAGAATGACACTGGTGATAACCCTTTAAAAATGGAAAAATCATCACCACTACGCAGTGGATGCCTATTTCAAAATCCATGCGATAGTTTTACCTTTGCTAGATAAAATCTAAATATTCTTAGAGCATAGTCACCAGCCAATATAAAAAGAAATATGAAAATGGAAATATCGAAGTTTTCCTTTTTGGACAGAACTGCCATTTAGCTCAATGCGATTTCAAGGTTCACAGCATACGCCTAGATATTTGTTTTTGGATAAAAGGCCATTTTTTTTGCATAAAAGGCCATGGTGAAAGCGTAATATGCTGGATTGAAAAAAAGGATTCTGTTTATAGTAATTCTAAACTAGCAAATTTTAACTCTCCAACTATAGGGGTATAACATACAAAAAAGTATTCAATTCACTTGTATAAGTAAATCAGGTTTATAACTATTTTTTTTCGTAATATATGAACACGAGAACACTATGGATTGCCTTAAGTAAATATTTATTTATTTATATATTTTTAATTAACTGATATATTTTATGACTTATAAAGGCAAGATTCCTATAATCACAATGCTAAAGAAATTCTATTTTAGTGATTTTGGTAAATGAAAAGTTCATATTTTTCTTAAATCGAGAAGATGGCTATTCTTAATGATGGTTATATCCTACTCCGACCAAAGTCTTAAACGTGAAATAAGAGACAATAAGAATCAAACTGGCAATGCCGCAGTGGTCGAGTGGTAACGCTCGCTACTTTAATTTGTTATGTCATGGGTTCGAGGTCCACCATGGTCTGAGATTAAAAAAGGCATTCACTCAGGGTAGCATTCACATTTCCCAAAACCAAAGTCCTTCGCAACAAGGCACCGTCCTAGCTCTTAATGGAAAAGGGAGTCCTTGACGAAAAGACGATCAAGCCGCTCTTAGTACCAAACTGGTATATCCTCTTTTAACTTTAAGCCTTAAACATGATGTAAAGGGACTCTACTCTTGGTGACAAACGAGCAAATCCTCTTTTCTCTTTATCTCTAATGGCGTCGTCTTTGATGCAAGAGAAGCAAGTGGTCTGAAAAGGTGGAATGTTGTTGTTTTGCAAAAGCGTTATTAATAAAGATGGTTTTTAAAACAAAAAACTTAAATGAGAAAAAGTGGATCTCAATTATATATATATATATATATATATATATATATATATATATATATATATATATATATATATATATATATATATATATATATATATATATATATATATATATATATATATATATATATATATATATATATATATATATATATATATATATATATATATATATATATTTATGAGTGTGACACAGGGACAGGCAGAAACTGCCCTCATCAATAAAGCCCCGGACGCGAGAAAATACCAAGACGAAGGAAAAGAAAAAAGTTAAGGACAAGGCAGAGATGAGGTAATGTCACACAAAGGAAAGCGACAGACAGAAATAACAGTCAAAGAACAGAGGACCCAGCGAGATGGAGGACTAGGCGCTGAGATGACGATAGATCTGGTTTTTGAAAGATGAAAGGTCATAAGAATTAGGAAAGACAGAAGGAGGAAGAGAGTTCCAGAGTCTGGAGGTAGATGGGGAGAAGTAGTCGCTGCACCAACCAATCCGCGAGCTACAAATCTCCACACAGTACCTGTGAGATGAGACCGCTTGGCGACTGTTACGTGACCTCGGCAGTGGGGGAGGGATGCAACTCGCCAACTCATCAGAGCAGCGATGGAAGTAGTAGCAATAGAAAAAGAGAAAGGGAAGATGCTTCACGACAAAGAGAGAGAGAGAGAATCCATATTAGAAGTAAGAGAAGATTCATTCATGAGTCTGACTGCCTTAGATTCAACCCTATCAAGAAGATAAGTATAAGAAGAAGCACCCCAGATATGTGAGCAGTGTTCTATGCAGGGACGGATAAGACCTTTATAAATTTTAAGTAACTGCAAAGAGGAAAAGTAATGATGAAAGAGAAACAGAATCCCAATCTTTTGGATGAAGATTTAGAAATTTGGACTATGTGATTCCTCTAAGACAAGTTAGAGGCCATATGGATTCCAAATATGTTGATAGAGAAAATAATGGTAAATTTCGTTAGTTTTGAAGACAATAGGGTTATCAGGAGGAGAAGAAGATAAAGAGATAGCCAGAAACTGTCTTGGAGGCTTTGAATTTAACTAAATTCTAAGTGCCTCACTCAGATATTTTCTGCAATTCGGAGTTAAGAGTAGAAGAAAGATTGATGCGAGGCTGATTCCGAGTAACAGATGTAGGTTGTGAAGAAAAGGCAGAGGAAAAGTGAAGGGTAGAATCATCAGCAAAGGCCCGAAGAAGAGAGGAAGATGGGAATTGTAGAAGATCAGTGATAAAGAGAAGGAACAGAGTAGGTGAAAGATCTGAGGCCTGTGGAACGCCACTGGTAACAGAGAAAGGGCTAGATGTCGCGCCATCAACAACTACAGATATAAAACGGTCAGTAAGAAAACTGGAAATCAGAGAACAGAAAGAAGGATCAAAGCCATAGGCAGGGAGTTTGCCCAACAGAGTCTTGTGCCAGACTCTGTCAAAAGCCTTAGAGATATCAAGGGCGACGACAAAGGATTCCCCATAGTTCCTCAGAGAAGATGACCATACATGAGTAAGATAGGACAGGAGATCACCAGTGGATCTTGCCTTGCGGAAGCCGTACTGGTGATCGGAGATAAGTGAATTAGATTAAAGGCATTTCAATAAGTGAGCATTGAGCAAAGTTTCGAAAACTTTATCAATAGAGGAGGTTAGGGCAATAGGTCGGTAGTTTGAAGGAATAGAACGGTCATCCTTTTTAGGAACAGGCTGAACTAGAGCATGCCTCCAAGATAAAGGATAGATACTGGTTGAGAGAATGAGGTGAAAAAGATGGCAAAGCACGGGAGCCAGTTCATCCGCAAAATCCTTAAGGAACATTGCAGGGATACCTTCGAGACCAGATGCCTTGTTCGTCTTTAGCGAGTGAAAAATATTATGACTTTGCGTGAAGAAAGGATAAGGCAGGGCATAGGGGTAGAGGGGTGAAAAGCTTGTGGAACAGTTGCGCTGGAATCGTTTATAAAAGAGTTGGCAGAAAAATGAGAACCAAAGCGAGTGGCTTTTTCAGTGGGAAGCAAGCTAGAGAACCATCAGAACGATTGAGAGGGGCAAAGCTTGAGTTAAAGAAGTTTTTGAAGAGGTTTTTGGCTAAGGACTAGAAGTATTTGTCAGTGGGAGAGGAGTAAAGGTCATCAACTTTCTTTCTTATAAAGGAAGCCTTAGACATTCGAATCTGAGCAGTACAGCAAAGGAGAGGCTTGGTAATATCGGTGTGCTTGATTCCTAGCCTGGATACCCTTGGAGCAGGTACGGTGAAATCAAGGTATAGGGGGAGAGAAAATTTTTGTAGAAGAGGGAATGTACGCCTCCATTCCCGCGGTCATGATCTCGGCAACTTTTAGAGCTACTAATCAGGGTTGTGGTACCGAAAGCTGTAGTCTATTCAATGGGAATTCAAAGAGGAAGTTACGTAAATTTTGATGTTGGGTACGCTCAATGTGCCAAAGGCGCCGCTGAGTAGGAGGGATTGTGGAGGGGGAGCAAAAATGGAAGAGGCTGAGATCATAGAGTGGTCATATTTACCAAGAGGCGAAAGCAGAGAATAAGAGTAGTTTGAAGGGTTAGAAGTAAAAAATAGGTCAAGAGTTTTTGCAGCATGTTCGTGACGATCAGGAACGTGAGTAGGATGTTTGATAATTTGCTCCAAATCATGAGTAATAGAAAGAGCAAGGGCCTCACTTCCTCCCACATCAGTGAGAAGAATGAAGCCACTGACTGTGGTGTACATTGAAGTCTCTAATGTAGAGAACTTCGGCATGTGGGTGAGAAGATTGAAAGAACTCATGGCACGAAGACAGTTATTCAAAGAAAGACACAAACTCGGTGGAGTTTGGAGAACACTAGCAAAGGCAAATGAAGATTGTGGTATAGGTGAGATAGACTTTTAGCCAGAGAATATCAAAGTCAGGAGATTCAATGTAAATGAGCCTCGCAGTAGGAGTGTTAGTGTCGCAGTATGCTCAGACCCACCGTTTAGAGCAAAAACGAGTATACAGATATTATATATATATATATATATATATATATATATATATATATATATATATATATATATATATATATATATATATATATATATATATATATATATATATATATATATATATATATATATATATATATATATATATATATATATATATATATATATATATATATATATATATATATATATATATATATATATATATATATATATATATATATATATATATATATATATATATATATATATATATATATATATATATATATATATATATATATATATATATATATATATATATATATATATATATATATATATATATATATATATATATATATATATATATATATATATATATATATATATATATATATATATATATATATATATATATATATATATATATATATATATATATATATATATATATATATATATATATATATATATATATATATATATATATATATATATATATATATATATATATATATATATATATATATATATATATATATATATATATATATATATATATATATATATATATATATATATATATATATATATATATATATATATATATATATATATATATATATATATATATATATATATATATATATATATATATATATATATATATATATATATATATATATATATATATATATATATATATATATATATATATATATATATATATATATATATATATATATATATATATATGTATGTATATATATATATATATATATATATATATATATATATATATATATATATATATATATATATATATATATATATATATATATATATATATAAATTTCATGGGTGAAAAACATTGCAACCTTTGCCAGAGAGAGAGAGAGAGAGAGAGAGAGAGAGAGAGAGAGAGAGAGAGAGAGAGAGAGAGAGAGAGAGAGAGAGAGAGAGAGAGAGAGAGAGAGAGAGTAAATATGCACTACAGGAATAACAAGGAAGGAATTATGAACCTTGATACCTGCACATTTAAGCCACTTTACTCTTATGTCCCAGTTCACCACTAATTAAGTAAAAACAGCCTAAATTAATAGTGGCATTACCTCCAGGATCAGCTGGCTAGTTGTATTGTAAATTAATCTAAAAGCCTTGATTAACTTAATTGCCAATCCATATCTATGCTGCCTATTCCCTCCACTAATTGTATTTAATATAACTAATATATGAATAAATCTCTCTGCATGTATTATTAAACTTAACAAAAGCCTTCGACAGTGTAAACCATGAAATTCTTGTTAATAAATGTACTAACCTAAATATTAACCCGACCTGGTTTGGAGAGTATCTATGTAATCACAGACAGTCTATCATTGTTAGCAGGATTATCTCTACTCAAAAAGATGCATCAATTGGTGTTCCACAGGGATCAGTCCTTGGTCCTATCCTCTTCTCCATTTATGTAAATGATTTATCATGTTTCATTCCTGACTGTCTAGTTGCACAATATGCAGATGACACTCAGCTACTCAATAGTGCTGATATTCATAATCTCCCAGAGTTAACCTTAAGAGCAGAAAACACTCTGTCAAAAATTAAAACCTATTTTCAAGAAACTGGGCTGTTAATTAACGAAAGTAAAACACAATGCATGTTTATTGCTTCAAGGCCCTTGTAGCACAATTCCAGAAAACAAAACAATTAATTTTTGCTGCAATGTCAGTACTCCTAGCAGAGCAATAAAATTCTAGGAATTAATTTTGATAACTACATGTTCTTTGATTCCCAAGTAGATATAGTATGCAAGAAGGTTATAGAAACACTAATGTATTTATCACGCATAAAAGACAATTTTGAGACTACCACTTGAATAACGGTTGCTGAATTTCTAGCCTTCACTCACATTAACTTTTGTACAACTGTATTGGGAGCTACTAATAAAACTCAGATAAATAGAGATGCTTATTAATTTTGCAGCTCGAGTTGCCCTGGGAGTAATAAAAAAATATGACCACATCACACTAGCTCTCAACAAACTTGGGTGACTGCGGGCAGAAAACATGATCGCCTATGGTATTTACGTTTTTGTAAACAAAATTCTGAACCATCATTAACCTGGCTGGCTATTTAATTTGAAAACAGTCATGGATGTAATGGGAACCAATACATGACAGAGTACTGAGCTCTTTGTTCAGAGAACCAACACAGATGCAGGTTCAAAGATGATCACTATCAAAGGGCCAACACCCTGGAACAATATTTCAGAACATATTAAAAATTTATCCTCCTTCGCAGCTTTCAAAGGCAAACTACATAGTTTTCCTATGTACAAATAGTCACAGCTCACACACTGATCAAACTTAATAATTTAATGCAATTTCCCTTAACATTAACTTTTTTTTTTTAATTATTCCCATTGTAAGGAACACAAAAACGGTGATGATGCTGATAACAATCCTGTATCGAGTATTACTATTACTGCTTTATTATTAACATTAATTTGTAAAAATTTTATTAGAATAAATATTGTTATTATAATTTTCTATGTATCTGTTAACTCAAGGTAATCTTCATTTTCTGTTCACTTTTATGCCTAATTTCATGTCTACTTATAAGTGTACTCTTTGTTTTATAAAATGATAGCCATTGTATAAAAATGGAATAAATGTTTGTTTGTTTGTTTGTTCACAGTGATCAATAATAAATGAGCAAAGCAGGCAAAGGTATTTGTAATCTGAAAAGTAGTCATATATACATATATCCGAGGCACTCGTCCAATATTAATTAATATCGTCAATAGCTCCAGTTGAATTAACTTAGAAATGTACATGATTTTACTCAATTTAAAAAACGGAAACCATTATAATTATGAACATTCCTTGTGGTCAAGCTTAGCGGAAAACAAGAACATGCAATATTGAATTTTTTTTTGAGATTTTCTTTAGAACATTCGCCAGTTACTCTGAAGTGGAATTATAATTTATTTGCAATAAGAACAAATTAAATGAAATATTCATGAATGGGCAATTGGATGAGCAGATGTCCAATATTCTTTTTCACACTTCCATTTTTCTAGCTCCAGTTTTCTTCTTCACACTTCTATTTTCAAGATGAGGCTTAAAAAAATATCATACAAAGACACCAGAATACTTCACAGAAAATAGAGTTGAAAGTGTGTAATTAAAAAAAAAAATTCACGGAGACAATGAAAGATATATATTTTAACATATTATGTTAAGCAGTGTTTTGCATTTTAATATATATTATCATTTAGAAGACATAATATTTAGTGCCTCAAGTATTATCTAAAACAGTCCTTGAATTATTTCATCAAATTCCCTTTTTTTTATCATTTGGAACACCAGGAACCTATTTAATAGTATTTATAGGTCTAAATTGTTTCCTACTTCTGCATGTCTTCGCATACACAAATTTGCTAAATATTAGTATTATTTGATATAAGAGCAAACAAATATGATTATATGCAATGAAAAGTTTATTTATTAGAAATGCGGAGACACAGAGGAGAAACTGAGAAACAAATAACAGCATCAGACGAAATATACAAAATATTATGAAGAGAAGATTCTATCTATAGAATATGTATTCCAGATGCGTTCTAGCGGCGCAGTAAAGTCCATCTTTTATTCTAATTTTCCATTTATATGCAAATATAAGAAAAGATAGTGAAAAAATATCCACTGCAGTAAATTCTCTTTTAACTGGCCGGGTGGTATAGTGAGCGGCTCTGATTTGTCAAGTGGTCGGTTCAAGACTCAACACAGTCTGAGATGAGAAATGGCATTCACTTGGGGTAAGGGTCACATTTTAACAAAATCAAAGTCCTCCGAAAGATGCCATCGTCCTCGTCCTTGAGAGAAAAAGGGACTCAGTGATGCAAAACCAGATCATTTTTTTTCCTAGATGCTACAAAAATGCTTATGTAGGTCTACAGTTAACGTAGAAACACAGATAATGCCAAATTTCAAAATAATCTTGCGATATTATTTTCTTTATAATCGGCTCAAAAATATTGTTAAATTTAATGCCTCCAAGAGAAAGTTTTTGGCTATCTCTTTATCTTCTTCTCATCCTGATACTCCTATTGTCTTCGAAACGAATTAAATTTACCCTCTTAATTCTATCAACATATTAGGAATCCATATAGCCTCTAACTTGTCTTGGAGGAATCTCATAATCCAAATTTCTAAATCTGTATCCAAAAACTTGGGGTTCTGTTTCGTTTTAGTCATTAGTTTTTCTATTTACAGTTACTTAAAATCTAAAAAGGACTTATCTGTCCCTGCTTAGAATACTGCTCACATATCTGGGGTGCTTCTTCTTATACTTATCTCCTTGATAGGATTGAATCTAAGGTAGTCAGATTCATTAATAATGATCCTTCTCTTGTTTCTAATCTGGATTCCCTTTCTCTTCGCCATAAGGTATCATCTCATTCTCTTTTCTATCGCTACTACTACCATCATTGTTCTGATGAGTTGGCGAAATGCATCCCTCCCCCAGGCTGCGTAACACTCACCAAGCAGCCTCATCTCGCAGGTACTGTGTGGAGATTTATAGCTCGCAGATTGGTCGATGCAGTGACTGCTTCTTCCCTTGTACTTCCAGACTCAGGAACTCTCTTCCTCCTTCTTTCTCTCCAAACTCTTGTAACCTATCTTCCTTCAAAAAGCGGATCTATCGTCATCTCAGGGCCTAATTCTCTATATCTCTAGGTCCTCGGTACTTTGACTATTCTTTCAGTCTGTCCTTTACCTTTGTGTATCATTAGCTCATCTCTACCTTGTCCATAACCTTTTTCTTTTCCTTCGTCTTGATATTTTCTCGTGGCTGGGCCTTTATTGATGAGGGCATTTTTTTGTTTTGCCTGTCCCGGTGTCACTCTCATAAAAAAAACGGTAAGCTATATGGTATTCTGAATTCCTAGCACTCAATCATTCATATTTAAAGTCCATTCTTCAGTATATATATCCTTGCCAGTATTTCCTGTGTGTGACCCAATTACGACGGAAGGGAGTATGCTCCAACCCTTCTTCCCCAAGAAGCTAAGAGCAGTTGTTGAGAAATATCTTGAATCGTGATGAAGGTGTGGTCATTGGCTAGGCCAATCCCACCCTCCTTACAAGGAGGGAATGAGGTCACTGTATAAAGTTTTTCAGTATTTATTACATCACCGATACTCCTTTATAGATCCTCAATATCATGTCAGTTTAAATGCAGACACAAATAAACCGTGATAAAGAAAGACATACATAATTATCATCTTAACAAGAATTCTCTGAAAACTTGAGATATATTATTTTAGAAAATAATATTTTAGCCCTATGAAGTGAGACTGAAGAACAAGAAATGATCCTCATCTCACGATGAAATCTGTTAAATACTTCTTTTCAGTTACATCATTAGAAGAGAACTCTATTAATACTCTTCTGAGAGAGAGAGAGAGGAGAGAGAGAGAGGAGAGAGAGAGAGAGAGAGAGAGAGAGAGAGAGAGAGAGAGAGAGAGAGAGAGAGAGAGGAGAGAGAGAGAGAGAGAGAGAGAGAGAGAGAGAGAGAGAGAGAGAGAGTAAATCTGCACCAGGCAAACATTATGAAAGGACTGATGTACCTTGAGCCCTGCATATCCAAGCTACCGTATCCTAATGCCATAATGCACCACAAATTAAACACAATACAAGTCTTAATCAATTGTGGCGTGGTATTGTGGATTAATCTCAGATGTGTGAGTCTCTTCATTAACAACTCATATTTATGCTGCCTCTTATTACCTCCACAATAATCAATATAATATGATGCGAATGAGGCCTATGTTGGTGATTGTATCTTTTGTTTTGCTTTGTTTTGTTTCATTATTTACTAAAATTGTAAGTAGCTCCAGTGGAAGCAGATTATAAAGTGACAATATTTTAGAAATTTTGAGCTGGAGTATATCATATGTTTTATCATGCCATGGGGTTACTATAAGTGGAAAATAAAAATACAGAATTTAAAACTGACATTTTTAAGAAACTTTTTAGAGCAATTGCAAGTATTCTCATAAAAACATATCATGTGAAAGATGCATGGACGTGCAATTGGATGGACTGAAGTCCATCCCATTCTAATTTTATGATGAAGTTTAAAAACATCATATCAAGTTACGAGATAACTTAATTGAAAACAACGTTCAAATTATATATTAAAAAAAATCAAAGAAATGAAAGATATATTTTTTTGACCTTTTATTATTCAGTCGCTTCTTTA
>JAXCGZ010001336.1:0-12500 GCA_037179515.1 Halocaridina rubra
CAGAAGCTGCATTAAGTCTGGAATTAAGACAAATCTAAATTCAGAAACCTTATGGGTTGAAATTAAAAATAATATAGAAAGTCTAGTTGTAGGAGTAGTCTACAGACCACCTGATCTAGATAATATAGAGTCGCAAGTTATATACGATGAAATTTCTAAAGTGAGCAGGTCAAATAGAGTTTGCATTGTAGGCGATTTTAATTTTAGACATATTAACTGGGAAACCATAACAGGTGATAGTAGCTCTAAGGAGTTTTTGGAAGTAGTAGAAGACAATTTCCTTTCTCAGCATGTACATGAAGCAACACGGGGGGTGAATACACTAGATTTAGTTCTTAGTAATAGAGAGAATATGGTTACAAATTTAGAAGTTGGTGAAAAATTGGGCAACAGTGACCATGATTCCATTAGATTTAACATAATTTTCAAGGAAACTATAAAGGAAAATAAGAATATTGTTCCAAACTTTAGAGCAGGAGATTTTGAGGGCTTAAAAACTAAATTATCTAATGAGGTATGGGAAGGGATTTCTGGGGTACAGATGTGGGTAGTTAATCCAGCAGGTCAGGTCGCAGGTAGCGGATTACCCCGAAATTTGGGTACCACATGCCAAGGATTATCACAAGATAAGATCAATACATTAAATTCTCTCACAGGAAAGAACAGCAGCCCGTCAGTTAATATAAATTTGGATGAGGAATATAACAATTTTGTCATGACTCTTAAGAATAGTCAGAGAGACTATATTCCCATGAAACATTGCAGATCAAGAAAAAATGACCCTAAATGGATGAACAATAGAATAAAGAATCTTATAGGTATTAAAAGAGGAATATACAGGAAACTAAAAAGAGGTGAAGAGCAGGTGAGGCAGCAATATATACAGTTAAACAGGGAAGTTAAAAAGATAGTTAGAGAGTCGAAAAGAAAATACGAAGTTCGAATAGCAGGAGAAGCTAAAGAAAATCCTAAAGGGTTTTATCAACATTATCAAACAAAATTTAAGGAAAAAGTCGGACCAATTGAAGTAGCCAATGGCCATATCACAGATGACGATAAAGTGATGTGTACATGTTTAAATGATTATTTCTTATCTGTATTTACAAATGAAAACTTGGAAAATATTCCGGAAGTAGAATCCATTTACAGAGACAGTCCCGATAATATACTTAGTTCAATAAATATTACGAGAGAGGAGGTAATAAAAGAAATAGATAAATTAAAGGCTCATAAATCTCCGGGACCTGATGGAATATATGCTAGAATATTAAAGGAATGCAAGGAAGAGCTTAGTTGTCCTCTAACTGCATTATTTAATAATTCAATAAAATTAGGATCGGTACCCATGGAGTGGAAATTGGCAGATGTGGTACCAATATTTAAAAAAGGAGAACGTGTTAAAAAGAATAATTATAGGCCGGTAAGTTTAACGTCAACAGTGGGTAAGATTCTAGAATCCATAATTGCAAATAAAATAAGGGCACATCTAGAATTACACAGACTGATAAAACTTTCACAACACGGGTTTCTTAAGGGTTTTTCGTGCCTTACAAACTTACTGTCTTTTTATTCAGAAGTTTACGAGGCAGTAGATTGTGGCAAAGAATATGATACAATATATCTAGATTTTAGCAAAGCTTTTGATAGAGTTCCTCACAAAAGATTAGTTAAAAAGCTGGAAGCTCATGGTATAGGAGGAGCTGTGCTCAGATGGATCAAACAATGGTTAAAAGATAGAAAACAGAGGGTTTGCATAAATGGAGAGAAATCAGAGTGGGGCTCGGTTACAAGCGGGGTACCACAAGGCTCGGTACTGGGTCCTCTATTATTCATCGTATATCTAAATGATCTGGATTCGGATATCAGTAGTAACCTAAGTAAATTCGCAGACGACACTAAAATAGGTAGAACTATAAATGGAAAAGAAGACATTCATGCTTTACAGGAAGATCTAAATAGATTATCTGAATGGTCGGACAAATGGCAAATGGAATTTAATGTTGAAAAATGTAAAGTAGTTAAAATGGGTACTATAAAAGACAATACTAGTTATAAGCTAAATAACCATGAAATCATGAGTTCTCAGTGTGAAAGGGATTTGGGAGTTCTTGTGAGTAGTAGTCTTAAGCCAAGAGAGCAATGCACAGCAGTCAGAAATAAAGCAAACAGAATTTTAGGATTTATCTCAAGAAGCGTCAGCAATAGGACGGAAAAAGTTATTTTGCAGCTCTATCTTGCATTAGTTAGGCCCCATTTAGATTATGCTGTGCAATTCTGGTCACCCTATTATAGAATGGAAATTGAATCCTTGGAGAGAGTGCAACGATGATACACAATATCAGAAATCTACCATATGAGGACAGATTAAAAAAACTTAATCTACATTCTCTAGAGAGGCGAAGAGTTAGGGGGGATATGATTGAAGTGTATAAATGGTTTAAAGGGATTAACAAGGGAGATATTAATAAAGTTTTAAAAATTCATGATCAAACCAGAACTCGTAATAATGGATTTAAGCTTGATAAATTTAGGTTCAGAAGGGAAATTGGTAAAAATTGGTTTGGTAATAGAGTAGCTGATGCATGGAACAAGCTTCCTAGTAGGATAGTAAATGCCAATACCTTAGACACTTTCAAATGTAGATTAGATAGACATATGACAGAGGTAGGGTGGGTATGAATAGGTTAGTGCTTATTAGAAAAATCATAAAAAGAAAAACAGAACAAATAAGTAGAGTAGAATAGAATAGGTTAGACATGCTGAAAATACAATTCAAAAATGGAGCTGCCTCGTGTGTGCCAGTAGGCATGTTGCAGTGTCCTCTATTCTTATGTTCTTATGTTCTTATCTTGTCTCTTAACCAGGGGGGCTTCGCCCCTTGGGACCCCCCTTATCTTATCTCTTAGCCAGGAAGGCTTTAACCTAACTTAACCTAATTTCCGGAGCAAATGAAGGTCAGATTCGCTTAAAACACATAAAAAACTAGCAGAAAACCTTTATTCCAACTGGAAAACAGAGGTGGTCCTATAATGCAATAATACCCCTATTTATTTTGGGGGAGGGTAATGGGGAAAACAAAATTCAAATCTACTCTAATACAAATGGTGTTATCCTACCCTCACCCTATGTCTCTTCCCAGTTGTATATACGCATCACCTAATATAATAAGTCACTACACCCTAAGGGTGAATGCCGCAAACTAAACACACCACAAAATCACAACGTAAAGCATCAGCCCCCAGAATGTGGCTGTGCATTACGGCTGGATGCCCTTCCTCACGCCCCACAGTGGGATCGATTGTGGGTCTGTCAACTCCCAAAGTGGAGCACTCTCTCTACTCGGCTCTCCTCAAGTAGAGCAAGAAGTTACAACTAAAGTTAAAATCCAAGAGCTTCCGGAGTTTGACCTTTCCCGAATGGACAGAGACAAAACTTTTAGGGTGACCGAAATGCCCCTTGTTACAAACCATAACTAGACATTACACCCGCCCTCATATTGAACATACCACGATAGTATATGACCTCAAAGACATTTATATTTACCATATCTTGGAGTGGTAACCGTATAAAAATTGAATCGGATAAGTTTAGTTGAACTGCAGAGGTCTCTCTTTGTAAACAAACTCTCAGCTGTGTTGCATAAAAGAAAAAATTGACTCTTCAGAAAGCACATGCAAAATAATCAACACGTATTTTTCCACCATTTGTATTTTCAAATATATTATTATTGCAATATCTGATTATATTATGCAGCTATATATATATATATATATATATATATATATATATATATATATATATATATATATATATATATATATATATATATATATATATATATATATATAATAGTATACAAAAACTATCTTTTACAACAGAGGTGCTAATAACACCATCATTATTGGAACCGTAGCGGTAGAAGTAGGGTGGGATATGCCTTTTTAACGGCCCCAGAAGAAAAAGAAGGAAAAAGAAAGGAAAGAAAAGAAGAAGAAGAAGAAGAAGAAGGTGAAAAAAGAAGAAGGGCACCCGGAGGAGCACCTCTGCAAGGGGGCAAACCCTGTGGCATCTTTTAATATATGATAATGTACAAATTTGTACAATACAATATATATATATATATATATATATATATATATATATATATATATATATATATATATATATATATATATATATATATATATATATATATATATATATATATATATATATATATAAATATATATATATATATATATATATATATATATATATATATATATATATATATATATATATATATATATATATATATATATATATATATATATATATATATATATATATATATATATATATATATATATGTATATATATATGATATATATATATATATATATATATATATATATATATATATATATATATATATATATATATATTGTTGGAAAGCACATCATACATTGAGCCAGCATTATAAAGAGCATCTTAATATAAATCATTCACTTCATTTCGTAGATCCTAACTACAAAAACATCCACACAAATACTATCGAATCTACTTGGCGTGTTTTGAATAGAAACGTTTTACCTAGAAGCGGTACTGTTAAAACCCTCTATAACACTTATTTCTCGATGTATTGCATAAAAAAAATATAATAGATGTTGAATGTCCGTTTAAAACGTTTCTCGAACTCATAAAACGGAAATATCCTTTAGATAAAGTCGATTCAACTCCCAGAAATAGAGATTCAGTTAAAAAAAAAAAAAAAAAGTGAGGTCGTTGTTCAAACGGAGTATCTCGTTCCCGCTATTTACTTCTTCTTCAAGTTAGATACAAGAAATTATACTGACTTGTAATACATTTCTACCTTATTTGTAAAAGTATGGAATAAATCATACAAATGAGATAATGAAAAAAAATATCCCTTAGGGATAATTCTTTATTAATTTACGGTTTATGCACATAAGTATTTTAAGAATATTAATGAAAGGCAAATACAATTAGGTAACGAGTTTAAAATTCACTTAGATTTTTGTGCAAAATATTTGACTTTCTTTGTCATTTGGGAGCTCATGACAAACACACAAACGTCTATTTCCATTTTACAATGGCTATTCTGAAGAATTGAAACCTGCCGTTTATCTACAACAGAGACAAGTTAGGTAAGGTTATTTTAGGTCAAAATTTGAACTTAAATGCCATGCTCAATTTCTTATCTAACTTGACCTAACCTTTGATTGTTGCTGAAAAGAGGCAAAAAGGTTCCAATTCTTCAGGTGGTCCGTCACTCGTTCAAAGTAGCAAGCACTGACTTCAGAATTTACGTTTTTAGCAAACAGCTCATGGTTGGATCCTTTTAATGTTTATATTATGTGGATTATGTAAAAAGGACCAGAAAAGCGAAAATTATGAAGTGAATAAATTTGATATTTAAATTGTATTTTTATTGAGAGCTAATACAGTCCATTAGCAGACGACAAAATACAGTGTTACAAGTAAGTAAAAATTCCTGTTTCTTTAGATTGTGCTGCTTTTGTGAGTATTTATTATGATATTTTTTTATTTAATTATTAATATATATAAAAATTTAAAATAAATCAATACAGATTTAGTTTTTATTATGTTATATTGCAATATAATAGTATAGCTTTTCTGTAGCTTATAGACCACATGCGTACTCATTTTGGCGCCAAAATTAAAATTGTAGGACATTTAAGTATAAATTTTTGTGATTTCAATAGCCCAGAAAGATAGTAAATATTTTTAGAAGCAAAAATATGTAAAAAAAATTAAATAATTCTCAATTTTTTTTCAGTGCATTTTATTCGAAAACCAAAACGCGGCCTGGCAACTTTTTCCTGTGACATTTTTATCTAGAAGCAAAAACCTTGAGTGATATATACCAAAATGATGATTTTTACATTTAGAATAATTTGATATAAACATATTTTATTAATATATCCTTTTAAGGGAGTATTTTGAATAAAAGTAAATTAACTACTTGGGACCCAACTAATCAGGATATAGATATGGAAAAATTTAATATTCTTCAGATTAGATTTTCTTCAATAATGGTGATTGCGCTCCATATTTAAAGATTTTAAGGTTTATAAATAATTAATTTACATAGCTCATAAGTATTATAATATTCAGTCGTAATGTAAATAACTCGTTATAAAAAATAATACGATTTTTATCACGTACTAATTCTCCTCAGACATGTCAACATCAACAGAGCTTTGGGGAGGCTGTAACTCTCTCTCTCTCTCTCTCTCTCTCGTTGTAGTAGTAGTAGTAGTAGTAGTAGAAGAAGGGTGGGATATGCCTTTTTAACGACTCCAGAAAAAAAGAAGGAAAAAGAAGAACAACAACAACAACAAAAAGAAGAAGACGAAGTAAAGGAAGAAAAAGAAAAGGAAAAAAGAAGAAGAACAAAAAGAGCAGGAGGAAGAAGAAGTAAAAAATAATAATAATAATAATAATAAGAAGAAGAAGAAGAAAAAGAAGAAGAAGAAGAAAAAGAAGAAGAGAAGAAGAAGAAGAAGAAGAAGAAAATAAAGGAAGGGAAAGAAGAAGAAATAAAGATGAAAAAGAAGAAGATAAAGAAGAAGAAGATTTTTTTTTAACCTTTATTTCCATTTCATTACAATGGGTATTCGTCAGCCAGGGCAAGCCCCAACCCCCCACTGTGATGTCCAACCACAGCAGTTCCTGCCAGTAAACAGCTTAAACTCTCGGTCTTGGACGGGGACCGATCTTTCGACCTCGTGAATGCGAAGCCAGCGCGTTACCACTGTACTAGAGAAAAAGAAGCAAAGGAAAAAAGAAGAAGAAGAGCTAATAGAGAAAGAGGGAGAAAGAGAGAGAGAGGGATATATATATATATATATATATATATATATATATATATATATATATATATATATATATATATATATATATATATATATATATATATATATATATATATATATATATATATATATATATATATATATATATATATATATATATATATATATATATATATATATATATATATATATATATATATATATGTACATACATATATATATATATATATATATATATATATATATATATATATATATATATATATATATATATATATATATATATATATATATATATATATATATATATATATATATATATATATATATATATATATATATATATATATATATATATATATATATATATATATATATATATCTACATATATATATATATATATATATATATATATATATATATATATATATATATATATATATATATATATATATATAGTAGATATATATATATATATATATATATATATATATATATATATATATATATATATATATATATATATATATATATATATATATATATATATATCTACTATATATATATATATATATATATATATATATATATATATATATATATATATATATATATATATATATATATATATATATATATATATATATATATATATATATATATATATATATATATATATATATATATATATATATATATATATATATATATATATCTACATATATATATATATATATATATATATATATATATATATATATATATATATATATATATATATATATATATATATATATATATATATATATATATATATATATGTATATATATGTTACAATATTTGATATAATTGTTATTTTGTTAATGAACGAATCCATGTTTTGTTTACATTGAAAGTAATAAAGATGCCCACTAGGTGGCAGACAAGAACATACAATGCCGTTTCTGTCTCCTATTTTATTGTGCCTCATTTATCTATAAATATCTCCAAATTTAAGGAGCATCAAACATGGTGGCAGCGCTCAATAGACTAAGTATGGTTTGCTGTTAATTTTAAATATAAGGCATTACGTATTATCCAGGATCTTTCTGTTAGATTAAGTAAATAAGACTACCAACCGACATGGCGACAGCTAATCTAGCCCCTCCTGATAAATTCGCATTAAAGAGCGAAAGTGAGCAAGATTGGCGATTTTTTCGTCAAAAATTCGAGCTGTATATACTTGCAGCAGGTTTAAATGATAAACCAAGTGAAGTGAAGGTAGCATTACTTTTGACCCATGGGGGTGACGAATTGCTTCGAGTGTATAATGCTATAGAGTTTGGTCCCGTTATTGTAGGGGAGAGTGGATCTCGTGATGACCCTAGCAAGGACTTAAACGTGGTATTACAGAAGCTAGATGAGCATTTTGCCCCTAGGAAGCTAATAATAGCATCAAGATATAGGTTTAGATGCTGTACTCAGAAAGCTGATGAGAACCTGGATGAATTTATTACTAGAATAAAAACTATGGTTAAGGATTGTGATTTTGCAGCAGAAAAAGATGAGGCAATTCGTGATCAAATTGTTTTTGGCTGTAAAGAAGATAAACTCAGAGAGAAATTTCTGAGAGAAGAATGTATTTCACTGATAGATACGCTCAAAATTTGTGAGGCACATCAAGCATCGCAGAGACAAATGCAAATGATAAAAAGAGAAAATACAGCAAAGTCGGTCATAAATAAAGTTAAATCGACAAACAACTTTAAGCAGAGTAGGCCTAGTAGACATTCAGCAGACCGAAAGAGTGAGGACCCAAGTTTTGTGAACAAGAACCAGTATAGGCCTAAGTCAAACCAAAGTTTGTCAACGAAGGATACGGCTCTACGAAAATGTAAGTTCTGCGGAACAAGACACGTGTGGAGTAAGAAGAAATGTCCAGCCTATGGAGAGAGATGCAACTACTGCAACAGGCTGAATCACTTCGAATCTCAATGTTTGGAGAAAAATGGACATGCACAAGCATCTAAGAAGATGGGTGTGAATGCAGTGGACGGTGACGATTCCAGTTCAGATACTCCAGCCGAATATATCCTAGGTGTCAAGTTGCAGACGAGACGTGGAGAGCCAGAAGAAACGACGGTGAACCAAAATGATAATCCCTGTACACAGCAAGTGATGAAAGTGAATAAAGTGTCAAAGAAATCCAAATATCTATATACCAATCTGAAAGTTGGTGAAAATAGTGTCAAATTTCAAATAGATAGCGGAGCAGGTGTAAATGTGTTACCTCGAAATATGGTTCCCAATAATGTAAAAATTGAATCTAGTGAAGGGTTACAACTAGAAATGTGGAATAATTCTGCAGCCAAACCAGTTGGAAAATGTAGAATTAAAGTGAAAAATGAGATAAATTCAAAGAGATATAATGTTGAGTTTATTATAGTGGCTGAGAATTATATGCCTTTGTTAGGAAAACGTGCATCAGAACAGATGGGTTTCCTTACCATCAATTATGATAACATATGTTCTGTACACAGTGAATCTTGTAATACTGATGTTTTTCAGGAATATTCAGATGTGTTTTGTAATGAAATTGGTAAGTTACCTGGGGTGGTACATATGACTTTAGACAAAGAAGTCAAGCCATTTGCTATATCTTCATGTAGAGTGCCAATTCAACTTAAAAGGAAGGTAAAATCCAAATTATCTGAGTTAGAGAAACAAAATGTCATTTGTAAAGTAGACGAACCAACTGAATGGGTGAGTCGCATGGTAGTAGCTTCTAAGAAAAATAGTGAAGACATAAGAATTTGCATAGATCCTCAGCAATTAAATAAAGCCATAATTAGGGAAATGCATCCTTTGCCAATTATCGATGATGTTTTACCTGAATTAGCACAAGCTAAAGTGTTCTCTAAACTAGATTTAAGAAATGGATATTGGCACTGTGTTTTGGATGAAGAGTCAAGTCATTTAACTACCTTTCAAACCCCTTTTGGAAGATATCGTTGGCTTAGACTGCCCTTTGGCCTAGCAATCAGTAGTGAAGTTTTTCAGAAACGACTGCAGAACTCTTTAGATGGTTTGCTAGGAATAATATGCATTGCTGATGACATTTTGGTATATGGAATAGGTAATTCTCTAGAAGAAGCACAGTTAGATCATGATGAAAATTTAAGAAATTTACTGGAACGATGTCGTAAGCATGGTATCCGTCTTAACAGAGAAAAGGCTGAAATAAGAAAGAGTGAGATAACATTTCTTGGACATGTAATAACTAATGAAGGCCTTAAGCCAGATCCCAGTAAAATTGAAGCAATTGTATCGATGAAAGCTCCAACTAATGTCACTGAGATTCAATGCTTTAGTGGAATGATAAACTATTTGTCAAAATTCATGCCTAGACTCTCTGACCTGATCGTGCCCATACGACAACTTTTACGTAAAGACAAAGAATGGTGTTGGGGTGATGAACAGGCTAGAGCTTTTGAGAAAATTAAGTGTTGCATCACTAAGACTCCAATTCTTGCTTATTATGATCAAAATAAACAGCTAGTTATACAGTGTGATGCTAGCAAATGTGGACTTGGTGCAGTTCTAATGCAAGGTGGTAAACCGTTGTCTTATGCAAGCAGAGCTCTAACTGACACGGAAACAAGGTATGCTCAGATAGAGAAAGAAATGCTGGCTATTGTGTTTGCTTTAAAGAAATTCCATCAGTACACTTTTGGACAACATACTTTGGTTATAACTGATCACAAACCACTTCAGAGTATAATCTTGAAACCATTAGATAGAGCACCAAAGAGACTACAAGGCATGTTATTGACTGCACAACAATACGATATTGAACTTAAGCATACTGCTGGTAAGAACATGCATATAGCAGATTTGCTGTCTCGATCATTTCTTAGTGAAACTGAAAATGGTAATGATTTTGAATATGTTAATGTTGTATCTTATTTGCCTATTAGGGAAGACAGGTTAAAGAAAATTCGTGATGCTGTGGCCAGTGATGAAATTTTGTTTGAAGTGACAAATATGATAACAAATGGGTGGCCAGAGTATAAATGTAATGTACCTATAACTGTTTTGCCTTATTATCATATTAGAGATGAACTTTCTATACAGAATGGACTTGTATTTAAAGGTGATAGAGTTGTGATTCCTGCCAATTTGAGGAAAGAAATTAAACAGGCTATTCACTCTAGTCACATTGGCGTAGAAAGTTGTCTACGAAGGGCTCGTGAGTGTGTATATTGGCCTGGTATGAATGGTGATATTAAAGAATATATTTCTCAATGTGAAATTTGTTGCAAATTTCAAAAATCTCAGCAGAAAGAAACTCTTATGCCACATGAAGTGTCTGATAGGCCATGGGAGAAAGTTGGCACAGATATTTTTGAATTGAGTAATCAGTTTTATCTTGTAACAGTAGACTATTTCAGTAATTTCTGGGAAATTGATAGGTTAGAAGATATAAAAGCATCTACTGTTATACGTAAGCTAAAAGCACATTTTGCAAGGTATGGTACTCCTTCCATCTTAGTTAGTGACTGTGGAACTCAATTTACAAGTGATATATTTCAGAATTTTATAAGAGTGTGGGATATAGAACATTGTACGTCAAGCCCTAAACATCCTCAGTCTAATGGACAGGCAGAATCCGCTGTAAAAACTGCAAAGTCCATACTCAGAAAAGCCATAGAAAGCAATAATGACCCTTATTTGGCAATATTAGACTACCGTAATTGTCCGTCTCACAGTGATGAATACAGTCCGGCTCAAAAAAGCCTAGGGAGACGCACACGTACTCTTCTCCCAGTTTCTTCAAAGTTGTTGAAACCATCTGAGATCAATGTAGATAAAATTAAGATTAACAGACATTATAGAAATAGCAGGTCCGCTAAATATTACAATGTGCATGCCAAAGATCTTGATCCTTTACAGGAAGATGATGTTGTGAGAATAAAACCCACTGTAATGGGAAAGAAAGCTTGGGAAAAAGGTATTGTGAAGGAACGTTTAGACGAGAGATCTTATGAAATTTCAACTGATGCTGGTTTATTGAGAAGAAATAGAGTAGACCTTAATAAGTCAAATGAAAGAAATGTTTCGTATCACAGTAGTGAAGATTCTAGTAATGTAGTACAAAGCCAGCAACAGGTTGAAATTCCACAGGATAAACATGTGAACCCAACAAGTGAGAATCTCAGAGTTCAAGAGTCTTTCACTCCTCAAAAGAGAATCACGAGGAGTACAAGGAATATTTTACCCTCTAAATATAATGATTTTGTTGTTTACAAAGAGTGATTTATTTTTCGTTTTCAAGATGATAACTTATTTTTTTTTTCTTCATAAAAAGAGGGATGTTACAATATTTGATATAATTGTTATTTTGTTAATGAACGAATCCATGTTTTGTTTACATTGAAAGTAATAAAGATGCCCACTAGGTGGCAGACAAGAACATACAATGCCGTTTCTGTCTCCTATTTTATTGTGCCTCATTTATCTATAAATATCTCCAAATTTAAGGAGCATCAAACAATATATATATATATATATATATATATATATATATATATATATATATATATATATATATATATATACATATATATATATATATATATATATATATATATATATATATATATATATATATATATATATA
>JAXCGZ010001336.1:15000-19589 GCA_037179515.1 Halocaridina rubra
AGTCGATTCAACTCCCAGAAATAGAGATTCAGTTAAAAAAAAAAAAAAAGTGAGGTCGCTGTTCGATACGATACGATAGGATAGGATAGGACAGGTGGGGGAAAAGTAGTGACGGCATCGAGTGAACTCTCTTAGCCCTATTCAGGGTGTCATCACTGGTGAGAGGGGGTAAAGGATGGGAAGGATTGGAGGGATAAGCACGAAATTTAAGGAAGTAAGAGATGAAAAGAGAGGGGCAAACCCTCGTGCTAAGAGGTCGCTGTTCAAACGGAGTATCTCGTTCCCGCTATTTACTTCTTCTTCAAGTTAGATACAAGAAATTATACTGACTTGTAATACATTTCTACCTTATTTGTAAAAGTATGGAATAAATCATACAAATGAGATAATGAAAAAAATATCCCTTAGGGATAATTCTTTATTAATTTACGGTTTATGCACATAAGTATTTTAAGAATATTAATGAAAGGCAAATACAATTAGGTAACGAGTTTAAAATTCACTTAGATTTTTGTGCAAAATATTTGACTTTCTTTGTCACTTGGGAGCTCATGACAAACACACAAACGTCTATTTCCATTTTACAATGGCTATTCTGAAGAATTGAAACCTGCCGTTTATCTACAACAGAGACAAGTTAGGTAAGGTTATTTTAGGTCAAAATTTGAACTTAAATGCCATGCTCAATTTCTTATCTAACTTGACCTAACCTTTGATTGTTGCTGAAAAGAGGCAAAAAGGTTCCAATTCTTCAGGTGGTCCGTCACTCGTTCAAAGTAGCAAGCACTGACTTCAGAATTTACGTTTTTAGCAAACAGCTCATGGTTGGATCCTTTTAATGTTTATATTATGTGGATTATGTAAAAAGGACCAGAAAAGCGAAAATTATGAAGTGAATAAATTTGATATTTAAATTGCATTTTTATTGAGAGCTAATACAGTCCATTAGCAGACGACAAAATACAGCGTTACAAGTAAGTAAAAATTCCTGTTTCTTTAGGTTGTGCTGCTTTTGTGAGTATTTATTATGATATTTTTTTTATTTAATTATTAATATATATAAAAATTTAAAATAAATCAATATAGTTTTAGTTTTTATTAGGTTATATTGCAATATAATAGTATAGCTTTTCTGTAGCTTGTAGATCACATGCGTACTCATTTTGGCGCCAAAATTAATAATGTAGGACATTTAAGTATAAATTTTTGTAATTTCAATAGCCCAGAAAGATAGTAAATATTTTTAGAAGCAAAAATATGTAAAAAAAAAAAATAAATAAATAAATAAAATATATATATATATATATATATATATATATATATATATATATATATATATATATATATATATATATATATATATATATATATATATATATATATATATATATATATATATATATATATATATATATATATATATATATATATATATATATATATATATATATATATATATATATATATATATATATATATATATATATATATATATATATATATATATATATATATATATATATATATATATATATATATATATATATATATATATATATATATATCTATATATATATATATATATATATATATATATATATATATATATATATATATATATATATATATATATATATATATATATATATATATATATATATATATATATATATATATATATATATATATATATATATATATATATATATATATATAAACAAGCTCGTTTGAAAGCTTTGACTAATTCCAGTGTATATCTTCCTCGTGCTTTCTCTTTGCATTCAAAATATCAAGCAGTATATGCATTTACCTAAAAGTGTGTGCAGGAAAGAAACTTTTATTACTTTTTTATTCATTGAACCTTCTATCTGTCCTTAATATTCAAAATGGAAAAACACACCCAGAGAAATAATATATGTTCTTATATAGGTGGTAAGTCCAGTTTTGAGGGAGTGAGAGGGATAGTTTGTTTATGAGAGATGCAATGAATGAATGAAAATAAATGAGTGAGACGGAGAGATATTGATAATTTTCTGTCATTGTACTCCTATGATTGTCCAAAATTTGTTACTGTACTGAATTTCATTATAATTATGTTATTTTGTGTTTATATATATTTTACTGTGCAGCATTTTCTGTTAACTGATAACAAACACAAGCTTTCAAATGTTTGATAATGAATTACGTAATATGTGGATGGAAGTTTTGTAAAATTTCTCAAGCAATATGATTTATATTTCTTGAACTTTAATTATTATACTTATTATCATTAAGTTTTACATTTATTATCACGACAATTTACTCTTTTTACACAATCAGTTAAACACTCGTTGAAACGCTTCTTACTGTTTTGTGTTATGGACAGATGGTAGCATATAAATGTTAATTTGTAATTTTTTGGCATATTGTTTTCTTCATATAATTTAAACTGCATTACGTAAATATTAAGTACAGTATACGATAATCTTGGTATGATTGAAAGTATGGGTAAGTTGAGAATTGGTATTGAAAGTATATATTCTATTCTATATACATTAACCATTTCTCCTCATATCTGTATAGATTAATTTGTTCAGCTGTTGGATAGGTATCTCTTATAGAAGAATCTTTTAAGCTTAGATAATGCAGTATCAGTTGCCATTTTTTCACAACTATGGATCATGAAAATTTATATTTTCTCAAGATTTTTACGGTGAAGCCAGTCATACTTTAATGTCTAATTTGTTTTTTGTTTTTTTTATAAACTAGTTTGATGTCTTATTTTATTTAAATAAACTAAAAAGCATAAATATTTTATCATTATTATTATTGTTATTATTATAAATATTATTATTATTATTATTATTATTATTATTATTATTATTATTATTATTATTATTATATTATTATTATTATTATTATTATTATTATTATTATTATTATTATTATTATTATATTACTTGCTGTTGTTTCATTTTATTTTAAAAACGTGAAGAATTCAGACTTAGAGACAATAATAGCATACAGAACTGTTTTTCCATTTTTTTTTTAGTAATATTCATTATCTTGATTATAATTCCTTTGATATATTTAAATGTTTGGTGACAATTAGGTGAAGAAATTATCTCAAATTGCAATCACTATAAAGTAATTAAAACACTAAAGATCATTAATAATGAATTTATTTATCTTTTGTTATTAGTTACTTTGCCATGATTAATGAACATTCCTTTTCATTCTTGCATCATTATTGAATGTTGTTCTGTGTTTTTTTGCAATGCAACTAATAACAGTAGAGGTTTAGATTACTACTAACAAAGGAAAGATATGTGACTCTGTGGTCATGCCTCCTGAGTAGGCATGAGATGGGGAGCAGCAAGGGAGTGACTGCTGCTGTATCCTCTCCCTCTAGGGAGTCAAACCTGGCATGGAGTAAGGGGAGTGCGCGTGATCCTTTCTTGCACCCCAAAAGGGTTATTGATAAAGTACTAAGTACTGGAATAGCACTCAAATCTTCAGAGCCAGTTATATACAGTAAAGGCATTAAATCGGTTATAAAGCAAATGTGAGGGACATAACAAAAAGTGAATGTCTGTGGAGCTAAACAAATGTGTTTTAAGGGATCACTCGATCTAATGTATCTTGGAAAGTTTTGTTTTCATGGAAATGTGACTTTTTTTTTTTATAAGTCTTAGACATGTTCCTGAAAAACATTAACTTTAAGAGATAATGTTCTTGTATTTTTTACGATTTAGTGAAGAATTGGTTCATGGGAAGTGGTGAAACACTGCCATTTACTTGATGTAATTCATGTATATTACTACTCACCCAATATTGCTCCCTCCATTGGTTCATTGTAAAAGATATATTTTCTATGGACTTGATTTCTGATATGAGTGGCAGTATATTTAATAATGTATTATTTCTTGACATCATAACGATAGTTTTGAAATGTCTGTAATTTTGTTTTGTTACCAGTTGTGCACACTCCTCTTCCTCCCTCCTTTTTATTTGCTATATAAAGACTTTCTGATCCCAGGTAATAGTAATTGTATTAATTTATTTTTAAATATTTGAAGTTGTAAATGCAGCAAATGCAATTTTGATTATTACATTATTTTTGAACTTTACATATAAAGTCTAAGGTATTGTTCTTGACATATCAGCTCATGAATAACCCCAGTGTAATGTGTCTTATTCAGAGGGCCTAAGATAACCTGAGTATTAGATAATTTAAATACAGTGAACTGATTATTAGGAGTCGCTGACTTAATCACATTATGCTATCACCTTCTATGGGTCTGAAATAGTTTCAGTCTATTAATATATACTTGACTAAAAAGTTCTCCAAGGGGAGACCGGTATGGTGCGTAAGCTTTTGTGTTTTGTACTTGAACTTCTTGGGGTTTTTTTATGCTGGGATGGGAGTGAAAACGGAAACCTGACTAATTTGGGGTATAAACATGCCTACCTTACTTTTTTTTCTTATTAGTCATCAAGAGCCCACCTTAGCCACTTCTTACCCATGAGTATTTTAGCTGCAAAGGTAATGGTATTAGAATTTTTTTTTATAATTCCGTATAAGTTTCAACTATAAATGAAATATAATC
>JAXCGZ010001337.1:0-15000 GCA_037179515.1 Halocaridina rubra
GTGGTGTAGTGGTAGCGCCTTGACTTAGTAATCATAAGTCCTAGGTTCGAGTCCCGGTCGGGGTAAAAAAAATGATTCATGTTTTCACATATATAATGTGCTTATTGGTTATTTCATGGCCCGAATGAGATTGGGAATTGAATTAAATGCTAAAATGAAGCCACGAGTGAGGTTGGGGAATCTGTAATATGAACATGTGGCATTCAGTTAGAATGCGTTCATTCCTTAGTATAGCAGATATAAGCTATAAGGTTGGGTTCCTTTTAACCTTCTGTGGTGTAGTGGTAGCGCCTTGACTTAGTAATCATAAGTCCTAGGTTCGAGTCCCGGTCGGGGTAAAAAAAAAATGATTCATGTTTTCACATATATAATGTGCTTATTGGTTATTTCATGGCCCGAATGAGATTGGGAATTGAATTAAATGCTAAAATGAAGCCACGAGTGAGGTTGGGGAATCTGTAATATGAACATGTGGCATTCAGTTAGAATGCGTTCATTCCTTAGTATAGCAGATATAAGCTATAAGGTTGGGTTCCTTTTAACCTTCTGTGGTGTAGTGGTAGCGCCTTGACTTAGTAATCATAAGTCCTAGGTTCGAGTCCCGGTCGGGGTAAAAAAAATGATTCATGTTTTCACATATATAATGTGCTTATTGGTTATTTCATGGCCCGAATGAGATTGGGAATTGAATTAAATGCTAAAATGAAGCCACGAGTGAGGTTGGGGAATCTGTAATATGAACATGTGGCATTCAGTTAGAATGCGTTCATTCCTTAGTATAGCAGATATAAGCTATAAGGTTGGGTTCCTTTTAACCTTCTGTGGTGTAGTGGTAGCGCCTTGACTTAGTAATCATAAGTCCTAGGTTCGAGTCCCGGTCGGGGTAAAAAAAATGATTCATGTTTTCACATATATAATGTGCTTATTGGTTATATATATATATATATATATATATATATATATATATATATATATATATATATATATATATATATATATATATATATATATATATATATATATATATAAAATGTATACTGTATATATATATATATATATATATATATATATATATATATATATATATATATATATATATATATATATATATATATATATATATATATATATATATATATATATATATATATATAAACTGGATGTGGCAGAGATGAGGATCTTGAGATGGATGTGTGGGGTGACAAGAAGCGATAAGATCAGAAACGAGGTAATTAGAGGTACCTCAAAAGTTAGAGAAATATCAGATAAGATACAAGAAAGTAGACTAAGATGGTATGGTCATGTCGTTAGGAGGGATGAACAGTATGTTGGGAGGAGGGTGATAGAAATGGATATACAGGGTAGGAGAAGGAGAGGGAGACCAAAGCGTAGATGGATGGATTTCATCAATGACAACCTGAGGTCTAAAGGTTTGCTGGGTGATGAGGTATGGGACAGAAACAAATGGAGAAACTGGCCAGAAACATCGACCTCACATAAAAGTGGGAAAAGATGTAGACGAAGAAAAAGATATATATATATATATATATATATATATATATATATATATATATATATATATATATATATATATATATATAAAATGTATACTATATATATATATATATATATATATATATATATATATATATATATATATATATATATATATATATATAATGTATACTATATATATATATATATATATATATATATATATATATATATATATATATATATATATATATATATATATATATATATTTATATATATATATATATATATATATATATATATATATATATATATATATATATATATATATATATGTATGCATATATGTATGTACTAAAATTATTTTTTTTAATTTGTACGTTCTTTGTGTGCAAGAACGTGTGAACGTGTATACAAGTGTGTGTGTCCTCGCACGCGTACGTAAAATGTTCACTTTTTCACCACAGAGCGAGGCTGCCTTGAACTCGGCTCCTTTAGTATAAGAGACCAGTCTTCCACCGACTAAGCCAGTATGTAGCCCACCCACTTATAAATACACCCACAGACATACTCGGGCGCACACAATCACACACACACACGCACACACACACAAACACACACAGTAGAAAATTAGTATCACTAATTAGAAAATGGAACCGATCAGGAGACGGGTAGATACGAGCTTTGGGCTCTTTCCCGTAAACACAATTAGGTAATCACAGCCCTCTTTTGATATCCGCACTTGAAAAAGTACGTAGCTAAGCTTGAAAAAGTTCAAATACATGCCACGAAACTGGTGCCAGAAGTACGCAATCTCACTTATGATGAGAGGCTGAGGGAATTAGACTTACCATCACTCGAAGCTAGAATATTGAGGGGGGATATGGTGACAGACTTTAACTTCCTTCATGGTTATGATATAGAGGATAGGGATCAATATTTTGATATGGCTGGCTCTAGAACTAGAGGTCATAGTTTGAAGCTTCGTAAGAAAACTTCTTTGCAGGATGTAAGGAAGTACTATTTTAGTGTAAGAGTAGTTCATAATTGGAATTCGCTCAACGAGGAGGTAGTTAATGCTAACTCAATCCATAGTTTTAAGAACAAGTATGATAAGTATCACTAAGTACAAAATGGAACCGATCAGGAGACGGAAAGATACGTGCTTTGGGCTCTCTCCCGTAACCACAATTAGGTAATCACACACACACACACACACACACACACACACACACACACACACACACACACACACCGCGTTCAGTGACACACGGAACTGCTCCTCTTAAATTTTTAATTGTTTCGAGTGACTAAGTGCTTAGTGGAAAACTTTACCATAATTTCCATAAATCTGAAATCCTGCAGAGTATTGTGAGTACAAAAACTTATATTTGTTGTAAGACGAGACTGTTCATATTAAAGGAAAAAAATAATTGAGAACATTTTCGTGAGGAGAGAGAGAAGCTGCCGTCCAGTTCTGCCTTGAGGGAAATCTAGAAGAGTTGCCAGAGGTGGAGCCATCACATCACATTACCTAATTCTTTGTGTAAACTGGGGAAAGCTCTTAAGCCGTTTACCTGATCCTGTGGTTCTATATATTGTTAAAATCAGTATCCTTCCCATTTATATTAACTAGTTAGTTAGTTTGATACACGAAATAATTGAATAATAAAAGAAAAAAAAATTACCAAATATCCACCTGTCAACAGTACTGAGTTAAGTTGCCAAGTAGTACAGCAGTCTTATTTTCTTCATTTTTTTTTGCTTTTCATTTAGCTTTCTCTTTTACCATTTTTTTTATTTTGTATATATATTGAGTTAAATGTAAAGTCTAATCCCGTGATAACATATCTTGGTTAGCAAGTCAGTTTATCAGTTAGGAAGAATATATAGCAGAAACAGGTGGGTGCCACCTCAAAAACACAAATTCGAATTTTCCTTCAGGTTTGACTTTTGTTTTTCTTTTTCTTTTTATACTTAAATTACCATGGTCAAGTTTTTAAGTTAAGATGTGTGTTACCAGAAAAGAGACAAACTGAGTCACTAAATAGCACTTATATGGAGATATAAAAATTCTGTGTGAAGCTCAATTAAAAGTTTTCTCTTTTCTTTTTTTTCCTCTTTCTCGTCTTCTTTCTATATTCTGTGAGAGGGAGAACATAAAAATGAGGCCATCTCTGTCCCAAACCTCTCCCACCCATGGGTCGGGAGAAGGGGTAGTCATCAGGGGACTTAAACAGAGAATCAAGAAGTTAGAGGAAATGGTTATAAGCCTTGATGATAAAATTCGGAATATGGATGGAGAAATGAAAGAGAATGAAACACTCAGAGAACAAATAAGATCTTTGGAGGAAGCAAATAAAGCACAAGGGCAGGAGAGAAAGGAACTAGAAAAAAGAATAAAGAAGCTGGAAGGGGAAAAGAGTCAACTAGAATCTAGAATTTCTAAACAAGAAGATAAAAACAAACAGCTGAATGACAACCTAAAGGAATTAGATGTTAGTTCACTGCTCTCTTCTGAGAGAGACGAGATTGCTGCTTGGAATGTCCAGATTAAGGAAAACATTGAACAGTTCAGAAAAGAGTTCCAGGAGCTGAATATGGAAAATGATGCCATGAAAACGTCCTTTGCTGATGCACTAAAGGGGAATGTGGCAGTAAAAGAGGCTGTAAAGGTGGTGGCACTGGAAAACATACAAACAGTTGACTATAAAGAGACAGTAATCGAAAAAATGAAAGACGTTGTGATGGAAAGGGCAAACCCACTCATCAGACAGGCACTTGATAAGGAGAAGACAGTGGTAATCTCAGGCATAAGTGAATCCCAGGAGCCAACATGGCAGGGGAGACTTGAAGAAAATAAAGCTAGGGTTGTAGACCTGATAAGAAAGCTTGGAGTAGTATGTGGTCCTGAGGATATTGTAAACATACACCAACTAGGTAAATATTCGAGGGAAGGAAAGCCGAGACCAACAAAAGTAACCTTTGAGAGAGGGGAAACATGTAGGGAAATATTGTTGAGAAAAAAAAGTCTAAAAGACCTTCAAGAATGCAAAGAAGTGTTCATTAGACGATACAGAACACAGGAAGAGATGGGAAAGATCAAAAACTTGTTGCAAGAGGCAAGAAGGTTAAATGATGAAAGAAATGAAGAAGAGAAGAAAAATTTTCGTTACAGAATACTTCCAGACAAAGGGGAGATAAAGAAGATAATGACAGAAGATCAGGGGATGGGGCCTCATTAAGATTGTTATACACAAATGCTGATGGATTAGCTGGTAAGGCAGTAGAATTAAAAGATAGGATTCACAACAGTAAGGCAGATATAGTAGCAATTACAGAGACTAAGTTGAGTGAGGACATAAACAGTGTCACAGTTTTTCCTAAGGGCTTCAGAATACTAAGGGTTGAAAGATCTGAGAGGACTGGTGGAGGGATAGCACTGCTCATAAGTGAGAGGATTCAAGTTGAAGAAATAAACTTGCCTATAGAAAGTGAGTTCAGGGAATTTCTTGTTGCTCGCATAAATACTGGGTCAGAGAGCATTATAATAACTGTTGTATACAACCCACCAAGGAACCAAAATAGGCTTGAAATTTATGAGGAAAGTCATATAGGTACTATTGAAGTCATAAACTCAGTTGTTAACATGGCACGGGAGAAAAAATGTAGGATTTTGATTATGGGAGACTTTAATCATAAAGAGATAGATTGGATAAATCTTGACCCACACAGTGGTGAGGACTCATTCGGGGCAAGATTCCTAAATTGCGTACAAGGGAATTTCTTACACCAACATGTAATGGAACCAACAAGAGCCAGGGGTGGGGATGAGCCATCACTACTTGATCTAGTGTTCACAGATAATGTGTTGGATATTGAAAATATTGAGTATGAACCACCAATTGGAAAGAGTGACCACTGTGTGTTGTTGATGGAGTATATCATTGAAGATATTCTTCCTGAGAGTAGAGGCACTGAGGACATGAGGAAGAACTATCCGAAAGGAGATTACATCAAAATGAATGAGCTTTTTGCAGTTATTGACTGGAGAACCTTATTTTACAACAAATCTGTACAAGAAATGTATGACATCTTTTGTGAGAAATATGGGAAGATAGTAGATTGCTGCATACCTGTCACCAAAGTAGGTGTAATTCATGCCAGAGAGAAATGGTTCGATAATGGGTGTAAATGAGCTAAGGAGTGGAGAGACAAATGCTGGAAAAGGTATAGGAGGAGAAAAAACATAAATGCCTGGCAAACCTACAAAAGAGCAAGAAATGACTACCTAAGTAAAAGGAGAGAGGCAGAGAGAGATTATGAGAGGGACATCACCAGGAAGGCTAAAGAAAATCCCAAGCTTTTCCACAGCTTTATCAGAGGAAAACTGAAGGTAAAAGAACAGGTTTTAAGGCTAAAGAGAGCGGATGGAAGCATCACTGAGACGGACGAAGAGATCTGCAAAGAATTGAAGAAGGAGTTTCAGTCAGTATTTACAGTAGAAAATACCCCACCCCCTCAGATTGCAGTGATAGAAGCTCAAGGGCCGGCATTAGAGAACATCAACCTTACAGCCACAGAGGTATGCAAAGCGCTGATGGATTTAGATGTTCATAAAGCTACAGGTCCTGATGACATATCCCCTCATGTGCTTAAAAAATGCGCAAACACAATATCAGTGGCACTAAGTATCATATTTAAGGACTCACTGGAGTCGGGGGAGATACCAAGATGCTGGAAACAAGCAAATGTGATACCTATCTTCAAAAAGGGAAGGAGGGATACGGCTCTGAACTATAGACCAGTTTCCTTGACCAGCATAGTTTGCAAAGTTATGGAGAAACTACTAAGGAAATATATCTCTCTTCACTTGGAATCCTTCAACTTTTTGTCAGTGAGGCAACATGGCTTCAGAGAAGGTAGATCAACAGTAACAAACTTATTAGAATTTTATGATGAGGTAAGCCAAATCTTACAGGAAAGAGAGGGCTGGGCAGATTGCATATTCCTAGACTTCCAGAAAGCGTTTGACACTGTTCCACATGGGAGACTTATTAGGAAGCTGCACTCAATGGCTAGAATAGGTAGAAATGTTTTGGAATGGATAAAAACTTACTTAGAAGGAAGGGAACAGAGGGTTAGAGTAAGACACTCAGTGTCTGAATGGAGAAGAGTTAGTAGTGGAGTTCCACAGGGTTCAGTTTTAGGGCCACTTTTGTTCCTTGTATATGTAAATGACCTACCAGAGTCTGTAAATTCATTCATGAATATGTTTGCAGATGATGCAAAGATTGTGAAGAAGGTAAAAAACGAGAACAATGGTAGAGAACTTCAGGAGGATCTAAATAATCTGCATGAGTGGTCAGAAAAGTGGCTAATGAAATTCAATACCTCAAAATGCAAGGTAATGAGAATGGGTACAAGTGCAAGAAGGCCCAAGCTTGACTACTCGGTGGCTGGAGTACAACTTCAAGAGACAGAAAATGAGAGAGATCTAGGAGTAAACATACTGGCAGATTTGTCTCCAGAAATACATATAAATGGCGTAGTAAGGGCAGCATATGCATTCTTATCAAATGTAAGGGTAGCCTTCAGGCACATGGACAAGGAAATGTTCAGAAATATTTATGTAACCTATGTGAGGCCAAAACTCGAATATGCAGCCCCCTTTTGGAATCCGCACTTGAAAAAGCACATAGCTAAGCTTGAAAAAGTTCAAAGACATGCCACGAAACTGGTGCCAGAAATACGCAATCTCGGTTATGATGAGAGGCTGAGGGAATTAGACTTGCCATCACTCGAAGCTAGAAGAGTAAGGGGGGATATGGTGACAGTCTTTAAATTCCTTCATGGTTATGATAGAGTGGATAGGGATCGATATTTCGATATGGCTGGCTCTAGAACTAGAGGTCATAGTTTGAAGCTTCGTAAGAAAACTTCTTTGCAGGATGTAAGGAAATACTTTTTCAGTGTAAGAGTAGTTGATAATTGGAATTGGCTAAGCGAGGAGGTAGTTAATGCTATCTCAATCCATAGTTTTAAGGACAGGTACGATAAGTATCACTAAGTCTAAAATGGAACCGATCAGGAGACGGGAAGATACGAGCTTTGGGCTCTTTCCCGTAAACACAATTAGGTAATCACAATTAGGTAATCACACACACACACACACACCAATGAGCTAAATATCCAAATATCCAAAAGTGAAGTAAATGGTCTTTTTAAAAATACCCATAAGTTCGTAGATCAATTTTAACCTTCTAGAATTAATTTCAGGTGCTCTATTTATTTATTTATCTGTATATGTGTCTTTATGCATGCATTTAAGTATAAATGTATATGTATACATGTAAGTGTAAAATTTATGACTGCCTCCGACAAATATTCGAGCTTAGAGCAAATTGAAAATCCATCAATGCACATAATGATATATTGAGTGCCCCATTGACGGTCTCAGGAGAGAGAGAGAGAGAGAGAGAGAGAGAGAGAGAGAGAGAGAGAGAGAGAGAGAGAGAGAGAGAGAGAGAGAGAGAGAGAGAGAGAGAGACTTCATATATATATATATATATATATAATATATATATATATATATATATATATATATATATATATATATATATATATATATATATATATATATATATATATATATATATATATATATATATATATACATATACGCAAACTGGACGCTGTGCAAATACAGAAAAGATGAAACAATGAAAAAACAAAAATTTGAGAAGATTCTTCCACGAATGTAAAGGGAAGTTAACGCTGTTGGATTTGATTACATGAAGAGAAAAAGGAACAAATGAACGCTGGAGAGACATTTACGTGAATGTAAAGGAGAAAAAAAAAATGAACGCTACTGTGATACCTGCATGAATGAAAATGAGAAAAAAATGAACGCTCTGGAGATATTTGCATGAATGAAATGAGAAAATTGAATGAAAAAAAAAAGAAAACTGAAGCCTGTGGAGATTTTTACACGTAGGAAAAAATGAAAAAGTGAACACTGGCGATATTTACAAGAAAGGCATAAAGGAAACATAAATGCTGTGGCAATAGTTACAAGAATATAAATTGGTAAAAATGAATGCTGTGAAGACAGTCCTATGAACAAAGAGGGAAAAAGCACCCTGAAAATGTAAATATGAAAAGCGGAAATAAATAAATGCTGTGAAATTAATTACACGAATATAAAGAAGATTAACGCTATTTTTATTTACAAAAAATGGCATGTAGGATTTCTTGCCCCCCCCCCCGCCAAAAAAAATGCAAAACAACAAGCAAAGCAAACTTCAAATGAAGCAAACTAGAAAATAAACATTAATAAAATGTAGCTTCAAAAAGCTGTTTATCATTGCGATATATTAAAAACTAACAATCTTAGTTAAACTAAAACACATACACATAAAAAAAAATTCTTAATACAAGTGCAAAGCACGTTAAAACACAGAAAAGTAGGAAGTAAAAAGACCCTGGTGGAAAAAAAAAACAGAAGATATAAATTTCAAGAAACTGGAAAAAATAAGTGTTGTCTTGCGACAAATACAATTAAAATCATTTGCAAAAACACAGGAAAAAAAAACTTTACTGAAACAGACTAGCAGATATAAACTTTAATGAACTGCAAACAAAAAGAAAAAAAAATCTTAGAGTGAAACTATCAAGAACGTAAAAAAAAAAAAAAAAAAAAAAAAAAAAAAAGTTCTCTCGCGATATATAGAAAACCAAACATTAGTAAAACAAGCAAAACTAACAAAAAAATATAAGCTTTAAGAAACTGATAGAGAAAACACCAGTGTTCTTGCGACATATACAAAACAAATACAGTTCCAAAAACCTCACAGCAGCAAGGAGCACAATCCAAGATCGGAATATAAACGATCAAACAACAAACATGGAATGAAAGAAACTCCAAGGGAATAAACTTTAATAAACTGCAAAATATACATCGCCAGTAGTATTCCTAATTGACAACGATTACTAGAGTTTAATTCCCCTTCAAAGCAACGAATTACATTTTGCGACTAGCCGAAAAGCGAGCATCAGAGGACGTTAACACACGAAAAAGAGTAAAATGGGCCTTCCGTAAGAGTCTCTTAGAGGCAATAATTATTTGATAATATTCTCTCTCTCCTTCTGGAAGCTACAGATAGCGAGTATAATCCGACATCTCTTGGAAATGAAAATCTTTCTCATTCTACAAAATATTATTTATTATTATAGGCTTTTCGGCGGTCCCACTTTTTATGACAGCAACGTTTATCATCTTTATCTTTTTTTATCTGGTCCTGTTGTTGTTGTTTCTTTTTCTTCTTTTTCTTCTTCTTCTTCTTCTTCTTCTTCTTCTTCTTATTATTATTATTATTATTATTATTATTATTATTATTATTATTATTATTATTATTATTATTATTATTATTATTATTATTATTATTATTATTATTGTTGTCGTTGTTGTTATTATTATTATTTTTATTATTATAATGATTATTTCTATTATTATTATTATTATTATTATTATTATTATTATTATTATTATTATTATTATTATTATTATTATTAGTAGTAGTAGTAGTAGTAGTAGTAGTAGTAGTAGTAGTAGTAGTAGTAGTAGGAGTAGTAGTAGTAGTGTTAGTAGGAGTAGTAGTAGTAGTAATAGTCCCTTCATCTTTTTCTTCTTCTTCCTCCATTATCCCCTTGAAGGTCAGTCCTAATATTAAATCTAAGTTTTATGGCTGGCTGCCCTTTCTTACACCAATCCTCTCCATTTGATAGGGGTTTCGGACTGGCACAGAGCTGACCTAACTTGCTCTTCTAGTGTCTGAAATATCTCTAAATTATTGTCCTAAGGGTGTCCGGAAAACTGCTCCGGGAAAATTGCCTCTTGGAAAACTGACCCCCAGCATACGCCCCTAGGGAATTGCCCTCAAAACAAATACTTTTATTTAGCATAATCATAATTTTATTTTTTTCACTATCTTCAATGTTAGATTACCACACCAAACCTAATATAACCTAACATAACCTTGAAGACAGCGATATAACTATATATATATATATATATATATATATATATATATATATATATATATATATATATATATATATACATATATATATATATATATATATATATATATATATATATATATATATATATATATATATATATATATATATATATATATATATATATATATATATATATATATATATATATATATATATATATATATATATATAACCATATAACTAAATAACTATATATATATATATATATATATATATATATATATATATATATATATATATATATATATATATATATATATATATATATATATGTATATACACCATTTTGATGATATCGTTACTTTACCTAACCTAACCATGAAGATAACAAACAAAAGAGAAAAATATACCAATATAATTATGATAAATATAATTACTTTTTTTTTGTGGGGGGGAATTGTCCAGGTGGTAGTTGTGGGGGGCAGTTGTCCAAGCACCTGTCCCGTGGCCTGATAGACAGCCATTTTTATATACCATTCAACTATTGTTTTGATGCTAAAGTTCCTTGTACTTCAAGATTACTTGGATTCGGTTTTACGTCACGAACTCCCTTTTTCTACTAAGGGCTAGGACGGTTGCCTTCTTACGAAGGACTTGTTTTGGCAGATGTAATCGTTACCCTGAGTGTATGCCCTTACTAACCTCAGTCCGTGACGGGGCGCGAACCCTCGACCTGACATCTCAGAGTCGCAGACGCTACCATTTAGCCACGGAGACTACATACTTCAAGATTACTTAAAAGTAAATATTCATGAAAAAATTAAAAATGCCTATTTATTAGAGTAGATATATAAAGGTCAACCTTTAATTCGAAAATATATCCTACTGAAGACTTTTTTACCCTTCAAGATTAACCAAAACGCATATATATATATATATATATATATATATATATATATATATATATATATATATATATATATATATATATATATATATATATATATATATATATATATATATATATATATATATATATGCAAGCCAGACTCAAAAGAGAATTTGAGTGTTTTTGACACCTAGACTACTGAACAAATGTCATTAAAACTACCCTGTCGTTCAGGAAATGAAAGAAAAAAAAAAAGGATCCTTTGAAAAACTTTTCTCCTTTCATTCAGTCTTCAGAGGCGCGATGAGACGCATTTTCAGCAAAGTTTAATCATTTTCGTAATTACTTTTCAGCTTCGTATGAGTGGTAATTACATTGTCGCAGTCAGAGAGCACTTAATTACAGTGAGAACTTCAGAAATGGCTTCATCTCGCAAAAAAACGATATGTAAATCTTGAAGAGTTACTGTTCGATGAAGATTTTCCCCTCGTTTTCTTTTCTCGGATTTATGTGATATAATTCAGCATCATCTTCGCCTTCAGCTTTAACCCATTTATATTTGGGGTCGCTGTTTTTTGCTGGCCTTTTCCTATCTCGTGTATCCCGTTCCTTTTGCTCTTTAGTTCGCATATCACTTGCTTCCATCGAACATTATTTTTCAGCCTAAGGCCCGATGTCTTAAACAGTGTAAACCTAGGATACCATATTGTTAGTTAGCTAGACACACAAATGGATTTCATAAACGCATCTGACGCGGTTGTGTATGACTAGGATCCCAACCGCGCCAGATGCGTTTATGGGGAATCCTAGCCATACACAGAACCGCGTCAGATGCGTTTATGAAATCCATTTGTGTGTCTAGCTAACTAACAATATGGTATCCTAGGTTTACACTGTTTAAGAGATCGGGCCTAAATCGGGCTAATTCTCATTTCATGATTTAGTTTATTTTCATGATGGTTTATCATTTCTAATTATTGTCACCTTTTTGAGGAATTATATATCAAGTTTTCAACGCAATCTTTTGCTTATTTATTTTCTTAAGATTTATATGTCACTATAAATACCCATTTGGGAGTGAACACAGACGGAGAGAAGCTGGGAAGTTAAGATTGGATGCCCTTCCAAGCACCCAATACAGGCTCGAAAGTGGGTCCATCACCTTCGGAGTCGAGCATTCTACTGCTAAGCTACAGCATTTTTTTTTTTTTTAAGCAACGTGACACTAAAGTAGTATGTTTGCATTTTATTGTGTCAAACACTCAATTCTCAGGTTTCAGGTTATAGGAGAGTTTCTCAGAAAAAAAAGTTGAGAGTTGGTGTCGATAAGGACATCCAGCCATAACACTTTAAGCTAAAAAGTCAAGTGTTGCTAAAAATAAATATCATAATATATAAATTAATAATATTAAATTGAAAAATGGAATGTAAACATTAATAACCCTAAAACTTTTTGCTAGAATAAACAAACATTAAAATAAATACTAAAATTAAAATCGATGTTTCACGTTAGCTGAGAGAGAACGTATTAAATAAATTTCTCACCGATATGCCAGTTTAAAAATCGCAATCAAATTGAATCCAATACCATATCTTTGAACATAATTATATATCCTTAAACATAAGTATGTATAAGCTTGGAGTACAAATAAAAAAATCATGATTAACAGTGTAGTTTTTCTATTCAGAACAAGACCCGGAAAGTATTTAACAATCTCTAATATCAAGAAGAATTTCGGAAGATTAATAATACACTTTTCCAGTCCAAATGAAAAAATAAAAATTAAGTAATCCAAATTGCAGAATATACTAAAATCCTCCATATCAACACGTAAAGTTCATCAATGAATCTGTGAATGAAAAGCAAATAATCAATTCTACCCCTAAAAATATACCTAAATCCTCAAAAACTAAGCCTGATTCCATGGTCTTTCACTACGGATGAAAATGATGACCAAACCACTAGGAGTAAATCTAACTTGTTAGAAGGATCTGTAATTCATCAGTAACAGAATACACAAAGAGTAATGAATAAAACTTACCCTCAGAATGTAGTTAAATCCTTCAATTTAATCCTAATTCTATTATTTCCACTATGGATAAAAAGGATGGAAAAAAATACCACGAGCAAATCAAGCCTGTTAGAGCAACCTATTATTCATCAATAATAGCTCAAAATGAAAAAAAAAACAAGGAATAAATCCTATCCTCTAATTATAATAAAATCCTCAAAAATATAGAAATAATTCCATAGCTTTCAGCGTGGAGAAAAAAAATGGACGCAAGACTAAGAGTGTATCTAGCTTGTTATAATGACCTATAATTCATTAACAGTATGAACAAAAAGCAATGAATATAAATCCGACCCTAAAAATATACTTCAATTCTTATATTTAATCCTAATTCCTTCCATCAATAGACGTGTGGAGGATAGGATGGACGCAACACCGTGCGCAAACCAGACTTGTTAGAGCGGAACTAACCAACACACTTCATTGATTACAAAACGAACGTCCCACAATTTCAGCCGTGTGGCTCCCTCTCTCTCATTTCGTCTATTTTCTCTAGATTTCTCCTTTGCCACCAGTTCCTTCAAGCTCTTTACTTCATCGCCCGTTTCTCAACTTGAGAGGAGTGTTGTGTCATTATTTCCAAGATTATATGATAAAACATTGTGATATGCGTCACTATTAGTTCCCATTATGGGGGTGGACACATACAGAGTGTGGCTCGATCACAGGTCCGTCAAATCTCGAATCGAGTATTCTAACCACTTCAAATAATGTGATCTCAGCTATCTACGAGATTAATTTATCGTAATATTTTTTTTTAATGGAAGCGGAAGTTAATAATGATTGCTAATGAGACAGAGTTGAAAAAATTGAACACTTGTAAATATTATGATTAAAATAATGGGTTTTCTTTCCTCCTCTAGATATTATTCTGTTAAGATCTAGCTGCCGGAAAAAATGCCGTAACAGCTAAATATAGAAGGAATAACATTTAAAAAAGTAAAGCAAATGAATATTTGGATTAATAATAAAAAAAAAACTATTCTTAAATTCGGCCTAATTTTGGAATTACTTGTGACAAACAAAACAAACAAAATTAATCATATGTATGATTTTAATGATAATAACTTAAAGGCTGTTCAATTTCGGTCATATGTTGGTAAAATCCGTGTCCAATACTATCCAAATAAGTACAAAATATTTAATATTTCAATAATAATCACTTACTCATGTTCAGTCGGTTTAAATTTCAATATGGTGGCTGTTTTGGATGAACGGCCTTCGTTGTCCTTCACTATTATTATGTTAACACAAACCTTATTTATGAAATATTTGTCTCAGAAATAAAAACGTGGCCACCGTGGCCAGGTGATAGAGTGCGCAAGTTTGATTCGTCAGGTCGTCGGCTAGAAAGTCTCCATGGTCTGAAATTAGAAAGGGTATTCACTCGGGGTAACGGTCACACTGTCAAAAGTAGTCCTTCAAAAGGGAGCACCGACCGAGCCCTTTACTAGAAAGAGGAGTCCGTGAAGTATAACCGTATCATCAGTCTCAAAAATAAAGACAACACTGTATAACTA
>JAXCGZ010001338.1:0-2500 GCA_037179515.1 Halocaridina rubra
GCAGCACACCACGTCAATGTTGATGGTTCTGTGCAAGCAGATGGGAGGGTGGCATGTTCTGCGTTTTCCCCCACCATGGAGCCACCTGTGCCAGCTGATTCATGGATTGGCCGTAGACTACCCACCTCGTCGAGCTCCACCTACTGTGAACTGAATGCCATCTTGGATGCCGTGACTCTCCTTGTTCGACGACGGGTGAATGGGGTAATAATTTGTGACTCCCAATCGGCCCTACAAGCCCTATCCTCGCCAAGACCCATCTGTGGCCGTGCTGTGGGAGAAATACTATGTCGCCTCGTGGCCGCTCGGGATGCTTCTCTTGTTGTGTCGTTTGTATGGACGCCCTCTCACATTGGGCTTACTGGCAACGACACAGCGGATCATCTTGCCAAGGCGGCCTGGATGCTGGATGGGCATGCTGTGGACGCTGAGCCCTCCCTCCAATGCCTACGTAACATCATCTACTCAGCTGGGTTTGCCATGACGGTCCGGCGCAGGGACATGGAGAGAGCCAACAGTGTGTCCATACAGCACCATGATCACTTTCTTCACAGTCGCTACAAATATCGCAGACGCGGCTTAGTGGTGCGGAAAAACAATGTAGTTAGTGCTCGGCTCAGAATGGGGTATCGGCCTTTATGGCAGGTCTCCCAGACTCTAGATATGCCACAGTACACCTCCTGTAACTTATGCGACCGTCCTAATGTTAACACTCTTGACCACTATTGTCTTCAGTGCCCCACAGTGAGAGATGTTTTACCACGAGGTCAGAACTTGATACAGATCTGCTCGTTTTTACTTAATGATGACAACCTTGATGCTATTCTTGCTCGTTATCCTCACTTTGGTGGCCATTAATTATATTGTATTATATATACCATTATATATTTTCTTTGTATGTTGCTGTATAATTCTTTTTGGATTTTGTTTGTAATGTGCTTGTGTGTTCTGTGTTTCTCTGAGCTTTACTTTTGTATATAATGTACTTTGTTATTCTTGCTCGTTATCCTCACTTTGGTGGCCATTAATTATATTGTTACGTATATAATATCTTTGTATGTTACTGTATAATTCTGTTTTGTTTTGCTTGTAATGTGTTTGTGTGTTCTGTGCTTCTCTGAGCTTTACTTTTGTATATAATGTACTCTGTGCTGCCATACTGTGAGTTGTGTGTTAGTATGTAGCAATGTTTTATCAATGTGTACACCTCCCTGTAAACTATGTTCTATTCTTGGTTGTGTATCCATTTGAAGCATTATGTTGCCATTGATTTTGTGTGTTCATGTAATTTCTGACGCCTTGGCGCAATAAATTAATAAAATAATACTCTCTCTCTCACTCTCTCTCGTTCTTCCATATATCTCTTTAGCGCCTCTCACCACAAAGTTTCACTAATACTATGTTTATGATGAAGGTGTTATGCAAGTTGAAAAATATATATATTTTATCTGTTTTCTTTCTGTTCTCATTATTTTTTCTCTTATGTTGTTGGACTTCGTGTATGAATGATATATATATATATATATATATATATATATATATATATATATATATATATATATATATATATATATATATATATAGCATATATATATATATATATATATATATATATATATATATATATATATATATATATATATATATATATATGTATATATGTATATATGTATATATGTATATATGTATATATATATATATATATATATATATATATATATATATATATATATATATATATATATATATATATATATATATATATATATATATATATATATATATATATATATGTATATATGTATATATGTATATATGTATATATATATATATATATATATATATATATATATATATATATATATATATATATATATATATATATATATATATATATATATATATATATATATATATATATATATATATATATATATATATATATATATATATATATATATATATATATATATATATATATATATATATATATATATATATATATATATATATATATATATATATATATATATATATATATATATATATATATATATATATATATATATATATATATATATATATATATATATATATATATATATATATATATATATATATATATATATATATATATATATATATATATATATATATATATATATATATACATATATATATACATATATATACATATATATACATATATATTCATATATATATATATATATATATATATATATATATATATATATATATATATATATATATATATATATATATATATATATATATATATATATATATATATATATATATGCAAAGAGTAATTGGAAAATAAAGAATATAGCAGAGAACTAAGCGCTTTCGTATATATCAAATATGCATTATCAGGGCAATTAAATACTGTATACAATATAGAATGAAATTCAGGAGAAAATGATTTTTTGGGACTGATTTGATTATTGCGATATATAACCGTCATAATTTTTATATCCAA
>JAXCGZ010001338.1:10000-19514 GCA_037179515.1 Halocaridina rubra
CATCGTTCAATAACCTGTGTGTGTGTTCCTGTCACTGGATCCATATAATGTCCTTGATGATTCACCGTAAGATTTTGATAACCCATTGGATTCCAATTTCCAAATGCAGGCCACTCATCCGAATGACTCACTGAACGTATTTCACAATCCCGCTCAGTGATTGCTAATAGTGTTTTTGATACGCTGTTCCAAATAAAATTATAGACAGTTAGAGCCTTGTTTGAGACCAAAGACCTAAGGATCATCAATTTCACATCTATTTTTTTTTTCTATCTTCAGCGAGAGGAGCATTGTCGCCATTTAGCGTCCTTCAACGATTGTATTTCCGTCGACCAGTAAATCTTACCTCGTCAGTCTGAAAGGGACTGTCGTTTACTCCAACCATCTTACCCCGATGAAAATGAAAAACAATGGTTAGACACACCTCTCGGCACATATGATACCAGTCAGTTATCGTACTGGAAGGCTTAACTGTTAGTTATTGATGTATGCATGGGTATTGCCTTTGCAAAAAAGAACACAAGATTACAGGGTAATTTGTTTTTGATCTCCGTATAATGCCCTCTTTCTAGGACAACAAAGAACAGGCCTGTATTCCCACCTCATTCTTGCATGACACTACCATATCAATGGTAAGGCTCTACTTCTCGTTTTGCATGCAAGAGATCGTTTTCACATAATAATGCAACTGCTTTTCCTCTGTTAAAATGACACGTCTATAAAATCTTTTTGACAGTATTGAAGTGGGCAAAAAATGTTGCACTGATATCATCGCCTTCAGTTGGAGAAGGATACTGATGGGACTACGACAAAGACAAGACAAACTTTATTTCCATTTCAATACAATGGGTATTCGTCAGCCAGGGCAAGCCCCAACCCCCCACTGTGGTGTCCAACCACAGCAGTTCCTGCCAGTAAACAGCTTAAACTCTCGGTCTTGGACGGGAACCGATCTTTCAACCTCGTGAATGCGAAGCCAGCGCGTTACCACTGTACTAGCCAGCAGGCTGTGATGGTATCGAGTGCACTCTCTTAAGCCCTATTCAGGGTGACGTCACAGGGGAGAGAGGTGGGAATTGGATGGGAAGGAATTGGAGGGTATGGCACGAAAAGGAAGTAAAGAAGGAGCTAAGAGAGAGAGAGGGGCCAAACCCTATGGCTAGGTTGTTTAAGATAAATTTTATTATATGCTCAGCTATGATTGTTAAGGGTTAATATTACTAAATACAGTCCCCTGCCTCTCTATGGCTGCTCCTTGTATATTACTTAATTTATTGCCTATTGTTGCCATAAGTAGCACTACTACTTATTTTGGTCTTAAAATATGACATATAACAAAAAAAAAAGATATCACTAAATGCTTATGATGTATTTTAAGACCACCATATTTTAAGAAAAGAAGAAGAGGGAAATCTAGTTTTAGAAAGAGTGCAGAAATTATTGGGAATTTTCCCTTGGAATCAAGGGAATAGTCTAGCATATTCATTACATATCTCTTATTTTCCCATTACACTTGACAAGTTACCACACACCCCATCTCAGTTTCTTTTTGCTTTCGTTTTCCTAATTTTTACTATAATAATGGAAGGCCCACAGCTTATGGCCCCCAGTACCCTTCACAGGGGGGTGCTAAGAATCTCCGGCGATCTTGTTGACTCCAATGTTAGCGTAAGCGTAGACGCACTAGGTGGTAGTACTGGTTCTACCCTTTACCTTGCACCTCCTGATAATAGATCTGCTTCATTCACTTTTAATTTTTCAAATATTCGTGGTCCAAACTCAAATCTTTCATCTGTGGAACAGCCCTTGGATATATCTTTCCCTAACCTCCTCCTTCTCTCTGAAACCCAGCTGTCTAGCCATGGTTTCCCTGACCCTTTTAAATCTTTCGCTATAACCTATACTCTCAGTTTCCATCCCAAAGTTGGGGTCTGTGCATACTGTAACACTATCACTCCTATTGCAAGGCTCATGGACCTTGAATCTCCTAAGTTTGATGTTCTCTGGCAGAAAATCTATCTCTCCTCTACCACTATATTCCTTTGCTCCCACTACTGTTCTCCAAACTCCACTGACTTTGTGTCTTTCTTTGAATATCTGTCCTTTGCCATGACTCCTTGCTATCTTCTCACCCACATGTTGAAATTCTCTATAGTGGGACCTCAATGTACACCACATTAAGTGGCTTAATTCTTCTCACACTGACATGGGAGGAAGTGAAGCCCTTGCTTTCTCTATTACTCATGATCTGGATCAGATTATTAAATATACTACTCGTGTTCCCAATTGCCAAGAACATTCAGCTAACACTCTTGACCTATTTCTTACTTCTTATCCATCAAACTAATCATATTCTGTGTTTTCCCCTCTTGGTAAATTTGACCACTCTGTGATCTCGATCTCTTCGATTTTCGTCTCCCTCCATTAATTCCTCCTAATCAGCACTGCCTTTGGCACTTTGAGCGTATCCAATGCAGTGATTTGAGTAACTTTCTCTTTGACTTCCCATGGGATGACTACTGCTTTCAGACCCACAACCCTGATCATGTAGCCCCAATTGTTGCTGAAATCAGAACCTCTGGAATAGAAGCGTTCATTCCCTCCTCAATGAAAACTTTTTCTCCCAAATCCTTGGTTTGACTGCACCTGCTCCATGGCTATTCAAACCATGGATCGAGCATAAAGGTCGTACCAAGCTTCTCCTTCAGATTAAATTACTCTGCTTTTGTTACAGTTAGGAATTGCTGTACTGCTCATATTTAATGGTCTAAAGCTTTCTTCTTAATAAGAAAAGTTGATAACCTAAGCTCTTCTCCCACTGATTAATGTCTCTGGTCCTTAGCCAAAAACCTCTCCAAAAACTTTTGTAACTCAAGCTCTTCCCCTTTCAATCGTTCTGATGGATCTATAGCTTGATTTACCACTGGTAATGCCAATCTCTTTGGCTCTCATTCATCTGCCAACTCCTCCATAAGTGACTCAAGTGCACCTGTCCTCATTCTTTACCCCTCTCTGACCCTATGCCCTCCCATATTCTCTCTTCACGCAAAGTCCTTAAGGTTCTTCGCTCTCTAAAGGTGAACAAGGCATCTGGACACGATGGTATCCCTGCAAGTTCCTCAAGAAGTTTGCAGATGAACTGGCTCCCTTGCTTTGCTGTCTATTTCACCTCATTCTTTCAACCAGTATCTTTTCTTCATCTTGGAAACATGCTCTAGATCAGCCTCTCCCTAAGAAGGGTGACCACTCTTTCCCCTTAAACTAGCGTCTGCTATCACTAAAGTATTCAAAACTTTGCTCAATTCTCACTTCTTGAAACATCTGAAGTCTAACTCTCTTTTCTCTGATCAACAGTACAGCTTCTGCGAGGCAAGATCCACTGATGACCTCCAGTCCTATCCCATTCATGTATGTTCATCTTCTCTCATCAATTATGGGGAATCCTTTGTCGTCGCTCTTGATATCTCTAAGGGTTTTGACAGAGCCTGGCACCAATGGTGTTCTACATGGCTCTGTTCTTTCACCTACTCTGTTCCTTCTCTTCATTAACGATCTTCTTCAGTCCCCATCCTCCTCTCTTCTCCACGCCTAAGCTGATGATTCTGCCCTTCAGTTTTCCTCTGCCTTCTCTTCTCAACCTTCATCTGCTACTCATAATCAGTCTCGTATCACTCTTTCTTCTACTCTCAACTCCGATTTGCAGAGGGTATCTGAGTGGGGTACCCAAAATGTAATAAAATTTAATGCCTCTAAGACACAGTTTCTGGCTATCTCTCTATCTTCTTATCCTGATAGCCCTGTTGTCTCTGAAACTAACAAAATTAGCCCCCTTCATTCTATTAGCTTATTAGGAAGCCAGATATCCTCTAACCTGTCTTGGAGGAATCACATAATCCATATTTCAAAAGCTGCATCCAAAAAATTGGGGGTTCTGTTTTGCTTTAGTCATTGCTTTTCCTCTTCTCTGTTACTTAATATCTATAAAGGTTTTATCCCTCCCTTTTAAGAATACTGGTTGTGTATCCAGGGTGCAAAGTCATCAGTGACACTTCTCTTATTTTCAATCTAGATTCTCTTTCTCTCTGCCATAAGGTTTCATCCCATTCTGTTTTCTATCGCTGTCCCAATGAATTGGCAAATTGCATCCCTCCCCCATTGCCGAGACCGTGTAACACTTACCAAGCGGCCTCGTCTCACAAGTACTGTGTGGAGATTTGTAGCTCGCAGATTGGTCGATGCAGTGACTGCATTCTTTCCATCCACGGCCAAACACTGATACTCTCATCCTCCTTCTGTCTTTCCTAATTCTTATAACCTATCTTCATTCAAAAAGAGGATCTATCGTCATCTCAGCACCTAATCCTGTCATATATCTAGGTGCTCAATAATTAAACTATTCTTTCAGCCTGTCCTTTTCCTATTGTGTATCATTCTTATTTCTTTCTTGTCCTTAGCCTCTTGCTTTTTCTTCGTTTTAATGTTTTCTTTGTACCCGGGCCTGATGAGGGTAATTTATTTGCCTGTCCCAGTGTCACACTCATTAGAAAAATAAAGCCTATGAGATATTAAGCATGATGACAAAGGATTCCCCATAGTTCCTCAGAGAAGATGACCATTCATGAGTAATTTAGGACAGGAGGTAATCAGTATATGTCTTCCTTGTCCTTAGCCTCTTACTTTTTCTTCGTTTTAATGTTTTCTTCGTACCCGGGCATGATGAGGGTAATTTATTTGCCTGTCCCAGTGTCACACTCATTAACAAAATAAAGTCTATGAGATATCAAGGATGATGACAAAGGATTTCCCATAGTTCCTCAGAGAAGATGACCATTCATGAGTAATATAGGACAGGAGGTCACCAGTATACTATGCCTTGTGAAAGCCGTACTGATGATCAAGATCAGCGAGTTAGATTCAATGCATTTCAAGATATGAGAATTGAGCAAACCTTCGAACATTTTAGCAATAGCAGAGGTTAGGGCAAGAGGTTGGTAGTTTGATGGAATAAAGCGGTCACCCTTTTTAGGAAAAGGTTGCAATAGAGCATGATTCCAAGATGAAGAGATACTGGTTGAGAGAATGAGGCAATAAAGACAGCAAAGCACAGGAACCAGTTTATCTGCAAATTCCTTGAGGAACCTTGCAGGGATACCATCGGGTCCAGTTCCCTTGTTCGTCTTTAGTGAGTTAAGAACCTTATGAACTTTGCGTGAAGAAAGAATAAGAGAGGGCACATGCTTAGCATGGGACAAACAATGAGGGATAGGTGCACTGGAATCACTTATGGAAGAATTGGCAAAAAAATTAGAGCCGAAGAGAGTGGCTTTGTCAGTGGAAGAGCATGCAATAGAGGAATCAGAACAAATGAGAGGGGAAAAGCTTGAGTTACAAAAGTTTTTGGAGAGGTTTTTGGCTAAGGACCAGAAACATTTATCAGTGGGAGAGGAGTTAAGGCCATTATCTTTTCTTCTTATACAGGAAGCTTTAGACCTTCAAATTTGAGCAGAAAAGCGATTCCTAGCTGTATTAAAAGTGGTTGAGTTAAATTAGAAAGAGAGGCATGGCATGACTGGCATACCCGATCCCTGGCTTTAATAGCCTTGGAGCAGGCACGGTCAAACCATGGATAAGAGAGGAAAAGACTTCACAGAGGAGGGGATGATCGCCACCATTCCCGAGGTTATTATCTTGGCAACCTTTAGGGAAACCTGATCAGGGTTGCAGAACCAAAAGCAGTAGTCGTCTAATGGGAAGTCAAAGAGCCAAAGTGCTAAAGGTTTCGCTAAGTAGGAGGAATTGATGGAGGGGAACGACAATTGAATTCACAGAGTGAAGAAATTTACCTACAAGAGAGGAAAACACAGAATCTGAGTTATTTGAAGTATTAGAAGTAAGAAATTTGGGAACACGATAAGATGTTTAATAATCTGCTCTAAATCGAGAGTATAAGAGGAATCAAGGGCCTCACTTCCTCCCATATGTGTGTGAGAAGAATTAAGCCACTCAGTGTTGTGTACATTGAAGTCCCTAATATAGATTATTTTAGCATGTGGGTGAGAAGATAGCAAGGACTCATGGTATGAGGACAGATATTCAATTAAAGACACAAAGTCAGTGAAGTTTGGAGAACAGTAGCAGAAAGAAAAACAATATAGTGGTAGTGAAGACTTAGATTATCAGCTAGAAAACATGAAAATCAGGAGATTCAAGGTCCATGAGCCTTGTAATAGTAATGTTAGTGTTACAGTAGGCACAGACCCCCACCTTTGGAACGGAAACGAGAATGCAGTTTATAGTAAGAGGTTAGAAGTGGGTCTATGGAAGCATGACTGGATAGCTGGGTTTCAGAGACGAGGATGTAGGGAGGGATGTACCGAATTGCTGTTCCACAAACGAAATATTAGAGTTCAGACCTTGAATATTATAAAAGTGAAGAGTGAAAGAAGCAGGTCTATCAGGAGGTACAAGGTTAAGGTCAGAACCATTACTACCACCCAGCGTGTCTACCCTCATATATTAGTGAACCGGAAATTATAGTAAATGTCAAATAATTATAAAATCTGTCAAATATTAGCGTGCGGCGTACCGCAGTTTTCGTAGTCGAAGCTGTAATATGACCTTTAGGGTGCGGTCTACCTTTCATGGTATAAATTTATTACCTGTGCTTACCTTTTTTCACCCTTTTAACCTGAGTATTCGAGACTGGTGGATAATTAACCAGAGTGCTCTTGACCGGTCGATAGAAAAAGGCAGTCAGCGAACACTCACATAAGAATCAGTAATTCAGTACTGATGTGGGTGTCCGTTGATTGTCCTTTTATATCGACCGGTCAAGAGCACTCAGGTTAATTATACACCAGTCACGAATACTGAGGTCTAAAAAAAGTACCTCTATTATATTTGCAGATGATATTTCTTAAGTCATCACAGATCATAACAGAAACTACATAGCTTGAAAAACACAACGTGAAATAACGAAATGAGCAAAAATTATAAATAATGTAACTAATTCTCATCCTTTATATATATCTTCATCAAAGTCATCAAATGCAATAATAGACAAGATAAACTGTACAAACAACATGAAAACTCAGGGTCTAATTTTTAATAGAACAAGGGTTAAGTTACACACACGCACGCACGCACACGTTTAATGGAGATATATACAGATATTTATGTATTTCCCCCATCCTTTCTACGTAATGTGGTTTTTCCGATAATATTCTTCTTAATTTCTGTTTTGTAGTGATTGTAGTTTGCGTATATTTGTTTTTTTTACTGCAGACACGATGATATCGGTGGATAAGTCAGCATAGGTCTTACCAGAGTTTTTGTAAAGTTTATTTGCTTTAGTGTTAAGCAATTTATATCTCTTTAAAAGTCATCATGCTGTTTTGAATCATTCTATTCTTAAGGTGTAATTTAAAACCTTTTCTCTAAAAGATTACTCAGGATGGGATGGGATGGGATAGGAGGGGAAAAAGAAGGAGGGGATTAAGGATATAAGGGAATTTGAGGGAAAAGCACGAAAATTAAATAAAGTAAGAGAGAAACAAGAGAGGGGCAGACCCTCATGCTAAGTTTTGATCAGGGGGAATTTTTTTTTTTAGAATGGGATAGGATAGGAGGGGAAAAAAGGGAGGGGATTAAGGATATAAGGGAATTGGAGGGAAGAGCACGAAAATTAAATAAAGTAAGAGAGAAAAAAGAGAGGGGCAGACCCTCCTGCTAAGTTTTGATCAGGCCTTACAAGCTGTTTGAAAAGTTTATATTGTTGTTGTTGATTATAACATCTGATGACTTATATGAAAATATAGATGAAAGGTGAATTTGTTAACAATGGTTTAAATTTTATCTTTTTTATATTCATTAATTTTAGTTATTTTATGTTGAATTTTTCTATAGAGTTATGTAATTTCTTTTATGACCTTTGATGACGTGAGTTAAATCATCTGCAGAAAAAAAAGTGGTACTTTTTTTCTTTTATGTCAGTACTCGTGATTGGTGTATAATTAACCTGAGTGCTTTTGACCTGTTGATATAAAAACGCAATCAGTGAGCATCAACATCAGTACTGAATTACCGATTCTGATGTGGGTGTTCGTTGATTGCTCTTTTATATCGACCAGCCAAGAGGACTCAGGTTAATTATGCACCAGTTCGAATACTCATGTTAAAAGGGTATAAAAAAAAAGGTAAGCACAGGTTATAAATTTGTGCCATGAAAGGTAGAGCACACCCTAAAGGTCATTTCACAGCTTTGACTACGAAAACTGCGGTAGACCTCACGCTAATATTTGACAGATTTTATAATCATTAGACATTTAATACGATTTCCGGCTCACGAATATATGAGATATTAGTATCTTTCAACATTTTAACAACAGTTCCGGCTCTCTAATATACATATCCAAGGTACTTCTTTACTAACATCTCTTACAATATCATATCCTGGTGATGAAGAGCTACTGCTGAGTTCCAGTTAGAGCGTAACATTTTTCTGTGACAGTATTATTCCATCTCTCCTAATTTGATATCACTTTAGGCTTTCCAGAAAAAAAAAGCCCGAGCCACTAATATGTGATAGCCATAAACTCTCAGCTTTATAAAGAACGATAACTGCGAGTCTCAGGTCAGGCGTTACAATTTTCAGTGTCTTTTTCATTCAGTCTCTTATGCAGGATGTGACAGAAATACCTCCAATTTTTTACACGGCCAGGGTGTGGTGCTTGTGAAACTAGGCAGGTGATAAGGGTGCCTGTATGTATATATATATATATTTTTTAGTGTCCTCTATGTAGCTTATTTTTACTGCGCACACAGCGAGAAGGTCAATGGCATTTTTGATGGAACTGTTAGCAGGTCACTTGATATCTTGACGTGGTGACGTTGGATGGACTGCTCGCTCCCCTAATCTCTACCCATGTGATTTCTCTGGGGCTACCTGAAAGCTGAAGGCTACACACGTCTACCATCAGCAGCTGACGAAATGAAGGTATCTGCTCTACGCCAAACAATCATAGAAATACCGCTGGAAATGACTCATCAGGTATTGGAAAACTTCAGAATCGGCTGCAACAGCGTACTCGTATCGGGAATAGAGACCGCCATTGAGAGAATATCGATAAAGAAAATTACTGTAAATGATCGCAAACTGTATGCGATTACATTAACGATATGAAAATATTCACTTAGGTATATAATGGCTTAGTCTTTTCGTCAGTCTAGAAAATGTGGGAGGTATTGTTGCCATACCCTTATTTTAAAACTATCTTATACTTTCCAATAAAAAAAAAACCTATTCACGAATTTACGACAAATGTAAACTCATTTGATGGTGAACAGCAACTACTGTGTCCCAAGTCATGCATTACCCTATTGTTACTCGTTTTCAATCATTAAAAAGTTATCACTGTAATGTATGGCACGCCCAAGTCTTATACCGCGTCATTTTTCATTTTCATTATGACGATTAATCTTGGCTATTGTGGTATCGTAAGTCATATATCTCTTC
>JAXCGZ010001339.1:0-19479 GCA_037179515.1 Halocaridina rubra
AGTCAGAAATAAAGCAAACAGAATTTTAGGATTTATCTCAAGAAGCGTCAAAAATAGGACGGAAAAAGTTATTTTGCAGCTCTATCTTGCATTAGTTAGGCCCCATTTAGATTATGCTGTGCAATTCTGGTCACCCTATTATAGAATGGAAATTGAATCCTTGGAGAGAGTGCAGCGAAGAATGACCAAGATGATACACAATATCAGAAATCTACCATATGAGGACAGATTAAAAAAACTAAATGGATGAACAATAGAATAAAGAATCTTATAGGTATTAAAAGAGGAATATACAGGAAACTAAAAAGAGGTGAAGAGCAGGTGAGGCAGCAATATATACAGTTAAACAGGGAAGTTAAAAAGATAGTTAGAGAGTCGAAAAGAAAATACGAAGTTCGAATAGCAGGAGAAGCTAAAGAAAATCCTAAAGGGTTTTATCAACATTATCAAACAAAATTTAAGGAAAAAGTCGGACCAATTGAAGTAGCCAATGGCCATATCACAGATGACGATAAAGTGATGTGTACATGTTTAAATGATTATTTCTTATCTGTATTTACAAATGAAAACTTGGAAAATATTCCGGAAGTAGAATCCATTTACAGAGACAGTCCCGATAATATACTTAGTTCAATAAATATTACGAGAGAGAAGGTAATAAAAGAAATAGATAAATTAAAGGCTCATAAATCTCCGGGACCTGATGGAATATATGCTAGAATATTAAAGGAATGCAAGGATGAGCTTAGTTGTCCAGTAGATTGTGGCAAAGAATATGATACAATATATCTAGATTTTAGAAAAGCTTTTGATAGAGTTCCTCACAAAAGATTAGTTAAAAAGCTGGAAGCTCATGGTATAGGAGGAGCTGTTCTCAGATGGATCAAACAATGGTTAAAAGACAGAAAACAGAGGGTTTGCATAAATGGAGAGAAATCAGAGTGGGGCTCGGTTACCAGCGGGGTACCACAAGGCTCGGTACTGGGTCCCCTATTATTCATCGTATATCTAAATGATCTGGATTCGGATATCAGTAGTAACCTAAGTAAATTCGCAGACGACACTAAAATAGGTAGAACTATAAATGGAAAAGAAGACATTCATGCTTTACAGGAAGATCTAAATAGATTATCTGAATGGTCGGACAAATGGCAAATGGAGTTTAATGTTGAAAAATGTAAAGTAGTTAAAATGGGTACTATAAAAGACAATACTAGTTATAAGCTAAATAACCATGAAATCATGAGTTCTCAGTGTGAAAGGGATTTGGGAGTTCTTGTGAGTAGTAGTCTTAAGCCAAGAGAGAAATGCACAGCAGTCAGAAATAAAGCAAACAGAATTTTAGGATTTATCTCAAGAAGCGTCAAAAATAGGACGGAAAAAGTTATTTTGCAGCTCTATCTTGCATTAGTTAGGCCCCATTTAGATTATGCTGTGCAATTCTGGTCACCCTATTATAGAATGGAAATTGAATCCTTGGAGAGAGTGCAGCGAAGAATGACCAAGATGATACACAATATCAGAAATCTACCATATGAGGACAGATTAAAAAAACTAAATGGATGAACAATAGAATAAAGAATCTTATAGGTATTAAAAGAGGAATATACAGGAAACTAAAAAGAGGTGAAGAGCAGGTGAGGCAGCAATATATACAGTTAAACAGGGAAGTTAAAAAGATAGTTAGAGAGTCGAAAAGAAAATACGAAGTTCGAATAGCAGGAGAAGCTAAAGAAAATCCTAAAGGGTTTTATCAACATTATCAAACAAAATTTAAGGAAAAAGTCGGACCAATTGAAGTAGCCAATGGCCATATCACAGATGACGATAAAGTGATGTGTACATGTTTAAATGATTATTTCTTATCTGTATTTACAAATGAAAACTTGGAAAATATTCCGGAAGTAGAATCCATTTACAGAGACAGTCCCGATAATATACTTAGTTCAATAAATATTACGAGAGAGGAGGTAATAAAAGAAATAGATAAATTAAAGGCTCATAAATCTCCGGGACCTGATGGAATATATGCTAGAATATTAAAGGAATGCAAGGATGAGCTTAGTTGTCCAGTAGATTGTGGCAAAGAATATGATACAATATATCTAGATTTTAGAAAAGCTTTTGATAGAGTTCCTCACAAAAGATTAGTTAAAAAGCTGGAAGCTCATGGTATAGGAGGAGCTGTTCTCAGATGGATCAAACAATGGTTAAAAGACAGAAAACAGAGGGTTTGCATAAATGGAGAGAAATCAGAGTGGGGCTCGGTTACCAGCGGGGTACCACAAGGCTCGGTACTGGGTCCCCTATTATTCATCGTATATCTAAATGATCTGGATTCGGATATCAGTAGTAACCTAAGTAAATTCGCAGACGACACTAAAATAGGTAGAACTATAAATGGAAAAGAAGACATTCATGCTTTACAGGAAGATCTAAATAGATTATCTGAATGGTCGGACAAATGGCAAATGGAGTTTAATGTTGAAAAATGTAAAGTAGTTAAAATGGGTACTATAAAAGACAATACTAGTTATAAGCTAAATAACCATGAAATCATGAGTTCTCAGTGTGAAAGGGATTTGGGAGTTCTTGTGAGTAGTAGTCTTAAGCCAAGAGAGAAATGCACAGCAGTCAGAAATAAAGCAAACAGAATTTTAGGATTTATCTCAAGAAGCGTCAAAAATAGGACGGAAAAAGTTATTTTGCAGCTCTATCTTGCATTAGTTAGGCCCCATTTAGATTATGCTGTGCAATTCTGGTCACCCTATTATAGAATGGAAATTGAATCCTTGGAGAGAGTGCAGCGAAGAATGACCAAGATGATACACAATATCAGAAATCTACCATATGAGGACAGATTAAAAAAACTAAATGGATGAACAATAGAATAAAGAATCTTATAGGTATTAAAAGAGGAATATACAGGAAACTAAAAAGAGGTGAAGAGCAGGTGAGGCAGCAATATATACAGTTAAACAGGGAAGTTAAAAAGATAGTTAGAGAGTCGAAAAGAAAATACGAAGTTCGAATAGCAGGAGAAGCTAAAGAAAATCCTAAAGGGTTTTATCAACATTATCAAACAAAATTTAAGGAAAAAGTCGGACCAATTGAAGTAGCCAATGGCCATATCACAGATGACGATAAAGTGATGTGTACATGTTTAAATGATTATTTCTTATCTGTATTTACAAATGAAAACTTGGAAAATATTCCGGAAGTAGAATCCATTTACAGAGACAGTCCCGATAATATACTTAGTTCAATAAATATTACGAGAGAGGAGGTAATAAAAGAAATAGATAAATTAAAGGCTCATAAATCTCCGGGACCTGATGGAATATATGCTAGAATATTAAAGGAATGCAAGGATGAGCTTAGTTGTCCAGTAGATTGTGGCAAAGAATATGATACAATATATCTAGATTTTAGAAAAGCTTTTGATAGAGTTCCTCACAAAAGATTAGTTAAAAAGCTGGAAGCTCATGGTATAGGAGGAGCTGTTCTCAGATGGATCAAACAATGGTTAAAAGACAGAAAACAGAGGGTTTGCATAAATGGAGAGAAATCAGAGTGGGGCTCGGTTACCAGCGGGGTACCACAAGGCTCGGTACTGGGTCCCCTATTATTCATCGTATATCTAAATGATCTGGATTCGGATATCAGTAGTAACCTAAGTAAATTCGCAGACGACACTAAAATAGGTAGAACTATAAATGGAAAAGAAGACATTCATGCTTTACAGGAAGATCTAAATAGATTATCTGAATGGTCGGACAAATGGCAAATGGAGTTTAATGTTGAAAAATGTAAAGTAGTTAAAATGGGTACTATAAAAGACAATACTAGTTATAAGCTAAATAACCATGAAATCATGAGTTCTCAGTGTGAAAGGGATTTGGGAGTTCTTGTGAGTTGTAGTCTTAAGCCAAGAGAGAAATCAGAGTGGGGCTCGGTTACAAGCGGGGTACCACAAGGCTCGGTACTGGGTCCTCTATTATTCATCGTATATCTAAATGATCTGGATTCGGATATCAGTAGTAACCTAAGTAAATTCGCAGACGACACTAAAATAGGTAGAACTATAAATGGAAAAGAAGACATTCATGCTTTACAGGAAGATCTAAATAGATTATCTGAATGGTCGGACAAATGGCAAATGGAATTTAATGTTGAAAAATGTAAAGTAGTTAAAATGGGTACTATAAAAGACAATACTAGTTATAAGCTAAATAACCATGAAATCATGAGTTCTCAGTGTGAAAGGGATTTGGGAGTTCTTGTGAGTAGTAGTCTTAAGCCAAGAGAGCAATGCACAGCAGTCAGAAATAAAGCAAACAGAATTTTAGGATTTATCTCAAGAAGCGTCAGCAATAGGACGGAAAAAGTTATTTTGCAGCTCTATCTTGCATTAGTTAGGCCCCATTTAGATTATGCTGTGCAATTCTGGTCACCCTATTATAGAATGGAAATTGAATCCTTGGAGAGAGTGCAACGAAGAATGACCAAGATGATACACAATATCAGAAATCTACCATATGAGGACAGATTAAAAAAACTTAATCTACATTCTCTAGAGAGGCGAAGAGTTAGGGGGGATATGATTGAAGTGTATAAATGGTTTAAAGGGATTAACAAGGGAGATATTAATAAAGTTTTAAAAATTCATGATCAAACCAGAACTCGTAATAATGGATTTAAGCTTGATAAATTTAGGTTCAGAAGGGAAATTGGTAAAAATTGGTTTGGTAATAGAGTAGCTGATGCATGGAACAAGCTTCCTAGTAGGATAGTAAATGCCAATACCTTAGACACCTTCAAATGTAGATTAGATAGACATATGACAGACGTCGGATGGGTATGAATAGGTTAGTGCTTATTAGAAAAATCATAAAAAGAAAAACAGAATAAATAAGTAGAGTAGAATAGAATAGGTTAGACATGCTGAAAATACAATTCAAAAATGGAGCTGCCTCGTGTGTGCCAGTAGGCATGTTGCAGTGTCCTCTATTCTTATGTTCTTATGTTCTTCTCTAGAGAGGCGAAGAGTTAGGGGGGATATGATTGAAGTGTATAAATGGTTTAAAGGGATTAACAAGGGAGATATTAATAAAGTTTTAAAAATTCATGATCAAACCAGAACTCGTAATAATGGATTTAAGCTTGATAAATTTAGGTTCAGAAGGGAAATTGGTAAAAATTGGTTTGGTAATAGAGTAGCTGATACATGGAACAAGCTTCCTAGTATGATAGTAAATGCCAATACCTTAGACACCTTCAAATGTAGATTAGATAGACATATGACAGAGGTAGGGTGGGTATGAATAGGTTAGTGCTTATTAGAAAAATCATAAAAAGAAAAATAGAATAAGTAAGTAGAGTAAAATAGAATAGGTTAGACATGCTGAAAATACAATTCAAAAATGGAGCTGCCTCGTGTGTGCCAGTAGGCATGTTGCAGTGTCCTCTATTCTTATGTTCTTATGTTCTTATGTTCTCTGTCCCTCTGTATAGTTGGGCAGGAAGTCGAGTCATAAAGAAGAGCTTTAAAAGCGATAATTATATGTTGTTGTTTATTTATTTTATTATTTTTTTTTGAAGAAGAAGAAGAAGAAGAATATATATATATATATATATATATATATATATATATATATATATATATATATATATATATAAAATATATATATATATATATATATATATATATATATATATATATATATATATATATATATATATATATATATATATATATATATATATATATATATATATATATATATATATATATATATATATATATATATATATATATATATATATATATATATATATATATATATGTATATATATATATATATATATATATATATATATATATATATATATATATATATATATATATATATATATATATATATATATATATATATATATATATATATATATATATATATATATATATATATATATATATATATATATATATATATATATTATGAATGAAGGAATTCGAATAGCCAAAGGAGACAGTGTTAGAAAGAGCATCGTTGTGAAGTATGAGAGTAAGACTCTGTTCTTACTTCGAAATGCCAGTCTAAATTTCATATGTGCTGCTATTCCTGAGTAGTATTGTTATTATTATGACTGTTATTGTTGTTATCACTTCATGGCCTTTTGCATAATTGTTATTTTAGTAAATCCTAGGGGCAGCAACCAGATTATTTGTATCTTTTATCTTGAATTCATGTTTGAAGTTACTGTAGCCACTGCTAATAAGAGTATTTCTTTAGTGGCTGTTCTCAGCATTTAATGACTGTTCTTTTTGATATCTATAGCAGAGTAATGTTATGTATCAGTTTCTCTTCTAAGTCCTAAGTATCTTGGAATAATAATCTGATGGTGTAGACTCATACTTTCCATTACCACCCTATTTCCAGGCAGCCCCGACCTGCAATTTTCAAATTTGATTGTTACAAACCAGTCCCTTTTACCCATGGGAGAGATTGCAATCGCCTGCAGATGCAGGGAGGCGAAGTACACCCTCAGGATGCAGACAAAAGGCTGTTGTTTGTGTGCAGAGGTCATATGTATTCTTTCTGCATTTGTATTAGCGACATTAGGCTCTAATTTTCGTCCTGAGAATCCACTTCAGTGTGAGCGTGTTTTTCAGCTACTGAAGTGAGAGGCGCTGTGGCATTGCAGGTATTCGTAAGAGGTGGTTATATTCAAGAGCCACCTCAAGAAAGGAATGAAGCCGGGAGGGAGGGGCACCAGTTAAGCTGGATGATACATCGACGCCCTCCTTTTTTGTCTTACCAGTCTCCAGAGAAGAAGAGGATTCGTGGTACGTGTACAAACCCGGGCCAGCAAATGAAGATGACGAGCGGAGGAGTGAAAACTGAAGAATTGAAATGGCAAGTCCTAGGCAATGATAACCCTTAGGGGGGCTGGGGAAATGAAAATCCTAGAAAAATTTTAAAATAAATGAAAAGTGGGAAAGAAAGAATCCCCATACATGTCCTAACTTTAATGAAAAGAGAAAGGAAGGGTATGGAAAATCCCTTATTAGTTAAATTACAAAGTATGTTCCCCCACGTATTATAACTGAAAAATGGGAAAGCAAATGTCCCCACCGTCTTTGACCACGACGCGAAAAGGCAATTTATATTTTTTTTCTAGCTTTAAGATAATTTTAAGTGAAAACTCAGAGTCTCCCTTAGATATAAGTTTATTAGAATAAGTGCCATTGATTAATTGTACCGTTTGCAAAAATCATAATAAGTTGCTTTCTGTTTATATATTATCATTGTTTTGCTTAAATATTATCCTTATTTGCTTAAATATTATCATTGTTTTGCTTAAATATTATCATTGGTTTGTTTAAATATTATCATTGTTTTGAATCATGATTTAATCTTTGTGTTCATTGAGCTTGCAGAAGAATCCACTCCTCATTTCATTCTTAGGTTGAGAGGTGGTATGCAGATCTTTGTAAAAAAAGATCAAAGACGAATATGTTTTATATTATGTCCATTAAGTTCTCATATCAGTTTGTCCTTGAATAGTAATTACATATTGTAATTGTGAATGCTTTTAACTTTTCACTCCATAACAATGTTTTGCTTTAAAAGTACTTTCATACATCATGTCTAAATGTATTGTGTACTGTTTGATTAATGAAATAGCTTAATTAGCTTTGTTCTTAAGTAATTTTGCCTATGCTTACTAGCTGTATATTGCAATTGTGAATGTTTTTATCTTTTCACACCATAACAAATGTTTTGTTTTAAAAGTGCTTGCACACATCATGTCCAAATGTATTGTGTACTGTTTGATTAGTGAAATATCTTAATTAGCTTTGTTCTTAAGTAATTTTGTCAATGCTTTCTAGCTATATGGTGCAATTAAAAATACTTAAGTTTGGTTTTGTGATTTTGATTACTATGCTTATTATAAAAAACAGATTTTTCTTTGTCAGTTTTTTACAAGGTAATTTTGGTATTACTGTAATCTCTTTAGATAATTGTATGAGATTGTAATAGTTTCATAAATCAGTTTCCTAGATAGCTCTGCCCTGTTTTTGTAAAATAATGATAGTTTGAAAATTTTAAGGCTCTCATAGAAGTATTTATGATGCTTCGTAAGAAATTTATGAGATATTTCAGTTTGGTGGTGGGGAGTGTCGTAAGGCAATTAAAGATGCCTATAGCTTCACAAGGCATATTAAAGATACCTAAATGTGCCGGATGGTAGTGACGCCCACGATGCCCCACCGACCGCCACGAGTAGCTACAAAGAGTCAGCTAGAGATCGGGCCTTGTAAGGAGCAGACGTAACATTCACAGCTTAGCTAGCCTCCCCCTTGTGGACGGGAATCTGGAATCGTTCGTGACAGGAACTGTAGTAATGGGAGCCCTGAGGAATTTATGTACACCTAGAAATAAATACATATAAAGAAGATGCTTTTCACCAACCACGCTACCAAAAAGGGAGAACGTGTTTAAAAAAGGAGAACGTGTTAAAAAGAATAATTATAGGCCGGTAAGTTTAACGTCAACAGTGGGTAAGATTCTAGAATCCATAATTGCAAATAAAATAAGGGCACATCTAGAATTACACAGACTGATAAAACTTTCACAACACGGGTTTCTTAAGGGTTTTTCGTGCCTTACAAACTTACTGTCTTTTTATTCAGAAGTTTACGAGGCAGTAGATTGTGGCAAAGAATATGATACAATATATCTAGATTTTAGCAAAGCTTTTGATAGAGTTCCTCACAAAAGATTAGTTAAAAAGCTGGAAGCTCATGGTATAGGAGGAGCTGTGCTCAGATGGATCAAACAATGGTTAAAAGACAGAAAACAGAGGGTTTGCATAAATGGAGAGAAATCAGAGTGGGGCTCGGTTACAAGCGGGGTACCACAAGGCTCGGTACTGGGTCCTCTATTATTCATCGTATATCTAAATGATCTGGATTCGGATATCAGTAGTAACCTAAGTAAATTCGCAGACGACACTAAAATAGGTAGAACTATAAATGGAAAAGAAGACATTCATGCTTTACAGGAAGATCTAAATAGATTATCTGAATGGTCGGACAAATGGCAAATGGAATTTAATGTTGAAAAATGTAAAGTAGTTAAAATGGGTACTATAAAAGACAATACTAGTTATAAGCTAAATAACCATGAAATCATGAGTTCTCAGTGTGAAAGGGATTTGGGAGTTCTTGTGAGTAGTAGTCTTAAGCCAAGAGAGCAATGCACAGCAGTCAGAAATAAAGCAAACAGAATTTTAGGATTTATCTCAAGAAGCGTCAGCAATAGGACAGAAAAAGTTATTTTGCAGCTCTATCTTGCATTAGTTAGGCCCCATTTAGATTATGCTGTGCAATTCTGGTCACCCTATTATAGAATGGAAATTGAATCCTTGGAGAGAGTGCAACGAAGAATGACCAAGATGATACACAATATCAGAAATCTACCATATGAGGACAGATTAAAAAAACTTAATCTACATTCTCTAGAGAGGCGAAGAGTTAGGGGGGATATGATTGAAGTGTATAAATGGTTTAAAGGGATTAACAAGGGAGATATTAATAAAGTTTTAAAAATTCATGATCAAACCAGAACTCGTAATAATGGATTTAAGCTTGATAAATTTAGGTTCAGAAGGGAAATTGGTAAAAATTGGTTTGGTAATAGAGTAGCTGATGCATGGAACAAGCTTCCTAGTATGATAGTAAATGCCAATACCTTAGACACCTTCAAATGTAGATTAGATAGACATATGACAGAGGTAGGGTGGGTATGAATAGGTTAGTGCTTATTAGAAAAATCATAAAAAGAAAAACAGAATAAATAAGTAGAGTAGAATAGAATAGGTTAGACATGCTGAAAATACAATTCAAAAATGGAGCTGCCTCGTGTGTGCCAGTAGGCATGTTGCAATGTCCTCTATTCTTATGTTCTTATGTTCAGAGAGACTATATTCCCATGAAACATTGCAGATCAAGAAAAAAATGGCCCTAAATGGATGAACAATAGAATAAAGAATCTTATAGGTATTAAAAGAGGAATATACAGGAAACTAAAAAGAGGTGAAGAGCAGGTGAGGCAGCAATATATACAGTTAAACAGGGAAGTTAAAAAGATAGTTAGAGAGTCGAAAAGAAAATACGAAGTTAGAATAGCAGGAGAAGCTAAAGAAAATCCTAAAGGGTTTTATCAACATTATCAAACAAAATTTAAGGAAAAAGTCGGACCAATTGAAGTAGCCAATGGCCATATCACAGATGACGATAAAGTGATGTGTACATGTTTAAATGATTATTTCTTATCTGTATTTACCAATGAAAACTTGGAAAATATTCCGGAAGTAGAATCCATTTACAGAGACAGTCCCGATAAAATACTTAGTTCAATAAATATTACGAGAGAGGAGGTAATAAAAGAAATGGATAAATTAAAGGCTCATAAATCTCCGGGACCTGATGGAATATATGCTAGAATATTAAAAGAATGCAAGGAAGAGCTTAGTTGTCCACTAACTGCATTATTTAATAATTCAGTAAAATTAGGATCGGTACCCATGGAGTGGAAATTGGCAGATGTGGTACCAATATTTAAAAAAGGAGAACGTGTTAAAAAGAATAATTATAGGCCGGTAAGTTTAACGTCAACAGTGGGTAAGATTCTAGAATCCATAATTGCAAATAAAATAAGGGCACATCTAGAATTACACAGACTGATAAAACTTTCACAACACGGGTTTCTTAAGGGTTTTTCGTGCCTTACAAACTTACTGTCTTTTTATTCAGAAGTTTACGAGGCAGTAGATTGTGGCAAAGAATATGATACAATATATCTAGATTTCAGCAAAGCTTTTGATAGAGTTCCTCACAAAAGATTAGTTAAAAAGCTGGAAGTTCATGGTATAGGAGGAGCTGTTCTCAGATGGATCAAACAATGGTTAAAAGACAGAAAACAGAGGGTTTGCATAAATGGAGAGAAATCAGAGTGGGGCTCGGTTAATAGCGGGGTACCACAAGGCTCGGTACTGGGTCCCCTATTATTCATCGTATATCTAAATGATCTGGATTCGGATATCAGTAGTAACCTAAGTAAATTCGCAGACGACACTAAAATAGGTAGAACTATAAATGGAAAAGAAGACATTCATGCTTTACAGGAAGATCTAAATAGATTATCTGAATGGTCGGACAAATGGCAAATGGAATTTAATGTTGAAAAATGTAAAGTAGTTAAAATGGGTACTATAAAAGACATTACTAGTTATAAGCTTAATAACCATGAAATCATGAGTTCTCAGTGTGAAAGGGATTTGGGAGTTCTTGTGAGTAGTAGTCTTAAGCCAAGAGAGCAATGCACAGCAGTCAGAAATAAAGCAAACAGAATTTTAGGATTTATCTCAAGAAGTGTTAGCAATAGGACGGAAAAAGTTATTTTGCAGCTCTATCTTGCATTAGTTAGGCCCCATTTAGATTATGCTGTGCAATTCTGGTCACCCTATTATAGAATGGAAATTGAATCCTTGGAGAGGGTGCAGCGAAGAATGACCAAGATAATACACAATATCAGAAATCTACCATATGAGGACAGATTAAAAAAACTTAATCTACATTCTCTAGAGAGGCGAAGAGTTAGGGGGGATATGATTGAAGTGTATAAATGGTATAAAGGGATTAACAAGGGAGAAAATTAATAAAGTTTTAAAAATTTATGATCAAACCAGAACTCGTAATAATGGATTTAAGCTTGATAAATTTAGGTTCAGAAGGGAAATTGGTAAAAATTGGTTTGGTAATAGAGTAGCTGATGCATGGAACAAGCTTCCTAGTAGGATAGTAAATGCCAATACCTTAGACACCTTCAAATGTAGATTAGATAGACATATGACAGAGGTAGGGTGGGTATGAATAGGTTAGTGCTTGTTAGAAAAATCATAAAAAGAAAAATAGAATAAATAAGTAGAGTAGAATAGAATAGGTTAGACATGCTGAAAATACAATTCAAAAATGGAGCTGCCTCGTGTGTGCCAGTAGGCATGTTGCAGTGTCCTCTATTCTTATGTTCTTATGTTCTTAAAAGAAAGAACAAAATAGTGGGATGAAAATCCCACCCTGTTGATAACCCTCATGTGAATTAGTAACCCCACGACACTGGTGACAACTAGTGGGATTACACCACGACAAGCCGAATTTTTAAATTCTCTTATAACTATGAAACATTTAAATCTAGCGTATTAGGGAACCAATAGAGTTGAAATTTAAGCTTGAATTTAGAATTGAAGCATAGAATATAAATGTGAACAACACAACAAAAATTAAATTATTGCAGTCATCTAAAAATAAAATATGACCACAAGAAAAAAAAATAAAACTTTTCCCTCTACTACTCTTAATTTGCTTTGGACAAAATATCCCAAAGTGACTTGGCACTTTTATGGTTGCTGTAAAACAGATAAATCGCCTTAGAATAGCATGTGGGGTCACTTTTGCTCTTTCTTTTCATAAATGACACCGAGACAGGCTAGAAAAGGGCTCTCATCGGGCACCAAGAAATCATTTTAGGATTGGCGTAGGTTGAGAGAGGTGTTAGAGACGGAAAAGAGCAATGGAGAGGGTGGACAGCTGATACTAGCCTGTTTTGGTGGTAATGATGGATTCTGAGAGACTAATAAAATGGGGTTACAGGTCAGAGTAACTGAAGGAGAAGGGGAGACGAAATATATTACTCCCAGCACATGAGAAGCCTTGAGATCCAGGAGCCTGAGAGGCGTGGAATAGTTAGAAAAAGTTGTATGATGTGATAATCAGTGTCCCAGAATTTACAGCCTTCAATGGGTTAGGGATGGCACAGATACTTAGCGTTTTTTAATTACAATAGAAACGCTGTCATCGTCAAAGTAGATGATGCCCAGGTTCTTTTTAGTGATATTAGGACCCGAGTAATCGTCTCAGAATAGTTAGGGATATGAGAGAGGGGAGATCTGTCTCTCCAAGGTTTCTTCAAACCAAATTATTTCCAAGAACTGTTCACTCATTGTTAAAGAGAGAAACATAAAAATCTAATGAAAATAGAGAATTTTTGACACAACCAAAAACTGTTCACTTGTTATCACAGAGAGACACATATAAAAATCAAAAGAAAGTAGAGAAGCTTTGACTCGACCAAAAACTGCTAACTCGCTGTTAAAGAGTTAAGCGTATGAAAATCTAAAGAAATTAGAAAAGGTTTGACACAACCAAAACTTTTCACTCGCTGTTAAAGAGAAACGTATGTAAATCTTAAGAAAGTAGAGAAGTTTTGACACGATCAAAAGCTGTTCATTTGCTATTACTGAGAGAACAAAGTAAGATCTAAAGAAATTAAAGAATTTTTGACACTACAAAAAACTGTTCACTGGCTGTTAAAGAGGGAGACATAAAAATCTAAAGAAAGTAGAGAAGTTTTGATGCGACCAAAAACTGTTCCCTCCCTGTTACAGAGAAACATATAAAAATCTTAAGCAAGTAGGGAAGTTTTGACACGACCAATAACTGTTCACTCACAGTAAAAGAGAGAAACATATAAAAAACTAAAGAAAGTATAGTTTTCACACAACCAAAAACTGTTTACTCGCTATTACAGAGAGAAACATAGGAAAATCTAAAGAAATTAGAGAAGTTTTGACACCACCAAAAAATATTAACTCGCTGTTAAAGAGAGGAACATATGAAAATGTAAATAATTTAGAGAAGTTCTGACACGCCATTACAATCATATACGTAAATCTTGAATTTTTTGGCTTTTATCCAATTATTGGATGGATTTTATATGAAAATAAATAAGATTTTCCTCCTCGACCTTCACTCGCTGAAATGACTTTATATTTCTCACTCTCGAAACACGAAACAAATATAATCATTCGGAAATATCTCGCTCATGAAATATTTCAGGATTATTGGGGTACAATCGGAAATCTATCCATCCGATTCAGATAAAAACTTGTACCAGCTCATACATGGCTTGTTTTTGTTGAGCTCAAAACTTTTTCTTTTAATGTTTAGCAAATTTTATTAGAGTACTGACTCACGAATTCATATGATGTTAAAAGATAACATAATAACTCATCTCTAATTATTTGAAAAATCAATATATTTCTTCATTCTGCTTAAAAAAAAATATCTTTAACTTTAGAATATATACAAAGGAACGATATTGTATGCACAACCTTATCAATACGTTTTAAAACTATTTTTTTTTTCCGAATCATTTGCATTGCATTTTCCGTTCATTACCATAAGCATTCTCTCATCTTGATGTATTTTCTCGATTTTTTTTTTTATTTTGCTTATAACATATCTTACATTACACTTTTCACCCTTCTTACCTCCCCTCACTAACTCCATTTCATTATTTATGTATTGGTTTTACTTTTATATTCTCTATTTTTTTTACATTTCTTATCATATACATCCTTACTTTTTCTTATTTATTTCATGCATTAAAATGCATAATCGTAGAAGGCAGTGATCGGAAAACTAGGGAACAAAAATGGAATATCTCTAAGTACTTTGCAGTGCTGCATACACTCTCTCTCTCTCTCTCTCTCTCTCTCTCTCTCTCTCTCTCTCTCTCTCTCTCTCTCTCTCTCTCTCTCTCTCTCTCTCTCTCTCTCTCTCTTCTATCTATCTATCTATCTATCTATCTATCTATCTATCTATCTATCTATCTATCACGAAAACTGGAATACCTCTAAATATTCAAGTACCATAATCTCTCTCTCTCTCTCTCTCTCTCACTCTCTCTCTCTCTCTCTCTCTCTCTCTCTCTCTCTCTCTCTCTCTCTCTCTCTCTCTCTCTCTCTCTCTCTCTCTCTCTCTCTCTCTCTCTCTCACACACACACACACACACACACACACACACACACACACACACACACACACACACACACACACACACGCACACACACACACACACACACACACACACACACACTCACACACACACACACACATACACACTCACAAACACACATACACCTGTATGTGGATAAAAATGAACAGTGCAGAGTCTTTTATGATTTTTATCGTAACAAACGGTTGGCAAATTCACCACGAAGCGGATATTCGATAGCTTCCAATCTCATTTATTTTGGGATATTTTGCCCCCATAATGGGGAGTTTCCCTTTTACCTAGATAGGTTTTGGGGGATCCTTGGAATAGAGGGGGATAGAAATAGAATGGATGGAATGTGACTTCCATTTTAATCCTCTTTTAAGATGGGCAATCGATGATTCAGTATTTTTTTTTTTTTAGATGCCGAGTCGATTTTTTTTTAAAGGGATTTTTTTTTTTTGCCAACTGGAGAGAATAGATGTGGATATTGCAAAGCGATACAGAACCGCTTTTTTAAATCTTATTGCATGCCAAAATATATAACAAAAACAAACAAATATATTTGAAACTCTACCATATTCCTACATTCATAAACCTTTTACAAGAAAACCCCAACTACAACCTACACACACACACGCACACACACACACGCACACACACACACACACACACACACACACACACACACAGTGAGGCAACATGGCTTCAGAGAAGGTAGATCAACAGTAACAAACTTATTAGAATTTTATGATGAGGTAAGCCAAATCTTACAGGAAAGAGAGGGCTGGGCAGATTGCATATTCCTAGACTTCCAGAAAGCGTTTGACACTGTTCCATATGGGAGACTTATTAGGAAGCTGCAATCAATGGCTAGAATAGGTGGAAATGTTTTGGAATGGATTAAAACTTACTTAGAAGGAAGGGAACAGAGGGTTAGAGTAAGACACTCAGTGTCTGAATGGAGAAGAGTTAGTAGTGGAGTTCCACAGGGTTCAGTTTTAGGGCCACTTTTGTTCCTTGTATATGTAAATGACCTACCAGAGTCTGTAAATTCATTCATGAATATGTTTGCAGATGATGCAAAGATTGTGAAGAAAGTAAAAAACGAGAACAATGGTAGAGAACTTCAGGAGGATCTAAATAATCTGCATGAGTGGTCAGAAAAGTGGCTAATGAAATTCAATACTTCAAAATGTAAGCTAATGAGAATGGGTACAAGTGCAAGAAGGCCCAAACGTAACTACTCGGTGGCTGGAGTACAACTTCAAGAGACAGAAAATGAGAGAGATGTAGGAGTAAACATACTGGCAGATTTGTCTCCAGAAATACATATAAATGGCATAGTAAGGGCAGCATATGCATTCTTATCAAATGTAAGGGTAGCCTTCAGGCACATGGACAAGGAAATGTTCATAAATATTTATGTAACCTATGTGAGGCCAAAACTGGAATATGCAGCCCCCTTTTGGAATCCGCACTTGAAAAAGCACATAGCTAAGCTTGAAAAAGTTCAAAGACATGCCACGAAACTGGTGCCAGAAATACGCAATCTCAGTTATGATGAGAGGCTGAGGGAATTAGACTTACCATCACTCGAAGCTAGAAGAGTGAGGGGGGATATGGTAACAGTCTTTAAATTCCTTCATGGTTATGATAGAGTGGATAGGGATCGATATTTTGATATGGCTGGCTCTAGAACTAGAGGTCATAGTTTGAAGCTTCGTAAGAAAACTTCTTTGCAGGATGTGAGGAAATACTTTTTCAGTGTAAGAGTAGTTGATAATTGGAATTGGCTAAACGAGGAGGTAGTTAATGCTATCTCAATCCATAGTTTTAAAGACAGGTATGATAAGTATCACTAAGTATAAAATGGAACCGATGAGGAGACGGGAAGATACGAGCTTTGGGCTCTTTCCCGTAAACACAATTAGGTAATCACAATTAGGTAATCACACACACACACACAACTATCCTACGCTCATAGGCATGATAACTAGCTAACATAATACAAGAACTCTCCTGACATCACAACCAGATCAATTTCCGGTCTCCTGTTTTTTGAGACTTACTTGTCTCTCATTGTTTCTCTTTCACAAAACACTCCTTGAGGTTATAGAGTCCAGGTTGCCTTTTAAAATTCCCCCCATTTGGTAAGATATACCAATGCGCCTTCTATTGATGAAATAACAGGCACCAGAATGTTGGCATCTCTTAAAGTTATGTGCAGTACACATAATATTTAAGGTAACTATCCTTTTCTTGAAGAGAGCAGGACTATAGAAATTATAAATTCCTAATGTTCATCTGATTTGTATTTGGCGTAAAGAAACTTTAATAATCTGACGCTAAAGGTTGTAATTCGAAAGCTCGGCTACTAAGGCAGAGGGGGCTTTATGTTGAAGAACACATCTGGCCAAGATAATCTGTACTTCTTTGGGAGAAGCTCTCTCTACACACACACACACACACACACACACACACACACACACACACACACACACACACACACACACACACATACACACACACTGGAGAACCTTATTTTACAACAAATCTGTACAAGAAATGTATGACATCTTTTGTGAGAAATATGGGAAGATTGTAGATTGCTGCATACCTGTCACCAAAGTAGGTGTAATTCATGCCAGAGAGAAATGGTTCGATAATGGGTGTAAAAGAGCTAAGGAGTGGAGAGACAAATGCTGGAAAAGGTATAGGAGGAGAAAAAACATAAATGCCTGGCAAACCTACAAAAGAGCAAGAAATGACTACCTAAGTAAAAGGAGAGAGGCAGAGAAAGATTATGAGAGGGACATCACCAGGAAGGCGAAAGAAAATCCCAAGCTTTTCCACAGCTTTATCAGAGGAAAACTGAAGGTAAAAGAACAGGTTTTAAGGCTAAAGAGAGCGGAAGGAAGCATCACTGAGACGGACGAAGAGATCTGCAAAGATTTGAACAAGGAGTTTCAGTCAGTATTTACAGTAGAAAATACCCCACCCCCTCAGATTGCAGTGATAGAAGCTCAAGGGCCGGTATTAGAGAACATCAACCTTACAGCCACAGAGGTATGCAAAGCGCTGATGGATTTAGATGTTCATAAAGCTACAGGTCCTGATGACATATCCCCTCATGTGCTTAAAAAATGCGCAAACACAATATCAGTGGCACTAAGTATCATATTTAAGGAGTCATTGGAGTCGGGGGAGATTCCAAGATGCTGGAAACAAGCAAATGTGATACCTATCTTCAAAAAGGGAAGGAGGGATACGGCTCTGAACTATAGACCAGTTTCCTTGACCAGCATAGTTTGCAAAGTTATGGAGAAACTACTAAGGAAACATATCTCTCTTCACTTGGAATCCTTCAACTTTTTGTCAGTGAGGCAACATGGCTTCAGAGAAGGAAGATCAACAGTAACAAACTTATTAGAATTTTATGATGAGGTAAGCCAAATCTTACAGGAAAGAGAGGGCTGGGCAGATTGCATATTCCTAGACTTCCAGAAAGCGTTTGACACTGTTCCACATGGGAGACTTATTAGGAAGCTGCAATCAATGGCTAGAATAGGTGGAAATGTCTTGGAATGGATAAAAACTTACTTAGAAGGAAGGGAACAGAGGGTTAGAGTAAGACACTCAGTGTCTGAATGGAGAAGAGTTAGTAGTGGAGTTCCACAGGGTTCAGTTTTAGGGACACTTTTGTTCCTTGTATATGTAAATGACCTACCAGAGTCTGTAAATTCATTCATGAATATGTTTGCAGATGATGCAAAGATTGTGAAGAAAGTAAAAAACGAGAACAATGGTAGAGAACTTCAGGAGGATCTAAATAATCTGCATGAGTGGTCAGAAAAGTGGCTAATGAAATTCAATACCTCAAAATGTAAGGTAATGAGAATGGGTACAAGTGCAAGAAGGCCCAAGCTTGACTACTCGGTGGCTGGAGTACAACTTCAGGAGACAGAAAATGAGAGAGATCTAGGAGTAAACATATTGGCAGATTTGTCTCCAGAAATACATATAAATGGCGTAGTAAGGGCAGCATATGCATTCTTATCAAATGTAAGGGTAGCCTTCAGGCACATGGACAAGGAAATGTTCAGAAATATTTATGTAACCTATGTGAGGCCAAAACTCGAATATGCAGCCCCCTTTTGGAATCCGCACTTAAAAAAGCACATAGCTAAGCTTGAAAAAGTTCAAAGACATGCCACGAAACTGGTGCCAGAAATACGCAATCTCGGTTATGATGAGAGGCTGAGGGAATTAGACTTGCCATCACTCGAAGCTAGAAGAGTAAGGGGGGATATGGTGACAGTCTTTAAATTCCTTCATGGTTATGATAGAGTGGATAGGGATCGATATTTCGATATGGCTGGCTCTAGAACTAGAGGTCATAGTTTGAAGCTTCGGAAGAAAACTTGTTTGCAGGATGTAAGGAAATACTTTTTCAGTGTAAGAGTAGTTGATAATTGGAATTCGCTAAGCGAGGAGGTAGTTAATGCTACCTCAATCCATAGTTTTAAGGACAGGTATGATAAGTATCACTAAGTCTAAAAATGGAACCGAT
>JAXCGZ010001340.1:0-2500 GCA_037179515.1 Halocaridina rubra
GGTGCTCCTCAAGCATACGCTAGCCAAGATAATTCCCCACGACAGACCACCATCATTTATTTAGACAGCCTCTTTGTTATGCCGTGTTATGTCTATTTATAGTTCATCTTTTAATCTTTTACTTATCTATCTGAATGTTTGTTTTGATCATATCTGTGGCTGCATATGTTTTTGTTCACTTTTTTGCGTGTCTATAGGGGTAAAGTGCATTTATGTAGGGATGTGAGTTCATATTTATAACTTTGGGAGGAAGGGAGCCCTTGATTTCTCTATTACTCATGATCTGGGGGCAAATTATCAAACATCCTAATTGTGTGCCTGATTGTCGAGAACACACAGCAAACACTCTTGACGTATTTCTTGCTTCTAACCCTTCAAACTACTTTTATTCTGTGCTTTCCCCTCTTGGTAAATCTTACCACTCCATAATATCAACCTTTTCCATTCTCGCTCCCCTTTCACCAATTCCTCCTACTCAGCACCGCCTTTGGCACTTTGAGTGTACCCAACATGAAAATTTGCGTAACTTCTTCTTTGACTTCCCATGGGATGACTACTGCTTTTGGTTCCACAACTCTGAACAGGACACTCTAAAAGTTGCCGAGATCATGACCGCAGGAAAGGAGGCGTACACCCCCTCTTCTACAAAAACTTTCTCGTCCCCTAAACCTTGGTTTAAAGGTGCCTGCTCCATGGCTATTCAAGCCAGGAATTGGGCACACCGATCTACCAAGCCTCTCCTTCCGATTTAACTCGCTCTGCTTTTATTGTAGCTTGGAATTGATGTACTGCTCTGATTCGAAGGTCTAAGACTTCCTTTATAAGAAGAAAAGTTGATGACTTTAACTCCTCTCCCACTGACAAATGTTTCTGATCCTTAGCCAAAAAACTCTCCAAAAACTTCTGTAACTCAAGCTTTCCCCCTCTCATTCGTTCTGACGGCTCTATAGCTTGCTATCCCACTGACAAAGCCACTCTCTTTGGATCTTATTTTTCTGCCAACTCTTTTATAAACAATTCCTGTGCACCGGTCCTCAATCTTTACCCCTCTCTAACCCTATGCCCTCCCCTATCTTTTCTTCACGCAAAGTTCATAAGGTTCTTCGCTCGCTAAACACGAACAAGGCATCTGGTCCCAATGGTATTCCTGCAAGGTTCCTTAAGGAGTTTGCAAATAAACTGGCTCCCATTCTTTGCCGTCTCTTTTGCCTCATTCTTTTAAACAGAATCTATCCTCCATCTTGGAAGCATGCTCTAAGTTCAACCTATACCTAAGTAGGGTGATCGCACTATTCCTTCAAACTACCAACCTATTGCCCTAATCTCCTCTATTGCAAGTTTTCAAAACTTTGCTCAGTGCTCACTTCTTTAAAGGCCTTGAATCTAACTCATTTTCTCTGATCACCAGTACGGCTTCCGCAAGGCAAGATCCACTGGTGATCTCCTGTCCTAGCTTACTCAAGTATGGTCATCCTCTCTGGGGAACTATGGGGAATCCTTTGTCGTTGCCCTTGATATCTCTAAGGTTAGACAGAGAATGGCACAAGGCTCTGTTGGCTAAGCTCCCAGCCTATGGCTTTACCCCTTCTTTATGTTCTCTGATTTCCAGTTTTCTTTCTGCCCGTTTTATATCTGTAGTTGATGATGGTGCGACGTCTAGCCCTTTCTCCATTACCAGTGGCGTTCCACAGGACTCTGTTCTTTCACCTACTCTTTTCCTTCTCCTCAACAATGATATTTTACAATCCCCATCTTCCTCTCTTCTCCATGCCTTTGCTTATGATTCTACCCTTTACTTTTCTTCTGCATTTCCTTCTCAACCTTAATCTGCTTATCATAATCAGTCTTGTATCACTCTTTCTTCTACTCTCAACTCCGATTGGCAGAGAGTATCTGAGTGGGGCAATCAAAATTTAGTTAAATTCAATGCTTTCAAGACAGTTTCTGGTTATCTCTTTATTTTCTTCTCCTCCTGATAACCCTATTGTCTTCGAAATTAAAGAAATTTACACTCTTAATGCTATCAGCATATTAGGAATCCATATAGCCTCTAACTTGTCATGGAGAAATCACGAAATCCAAATGTCTAAATCTTCATCCAAAAATAGTATTGTTTTGTTTCGTTTTTGTCACTACTTTTCCTCTTTACAGTCACTTAAAATTTATAAAGGCCTTATTCCTCCCTGCTTAGAATACTGTTCACACATCTGGGGTGATTCTTCTTATACTTGTCTCCTTGATGGGGTTGAATCTAAGGCAATCAGACTCATTTATGATCCTTCTCTTACTTCTAATTTGGTTTCTCTCTCTCTATTCGCCGTAAGATATTGTCCGTTTCTCTTTTCTATCTCTACAACTTCCATCGCTGCTCTGATGAGTTGGCGAGTTGCATCCCTCCCCCACCTGCCAAGGCCGCGTAACACTCGCCAAGCAGCCTCATCTCACAGGTACTGGTGGAAATTTGTTGCTCGCGGATTGGTCGGTGCAGCGACTGCTTCTT
>JAXCGZ010001340.1:5000-10000 GCA_037179515.1 Halocaridina rubra
CGGCAGAGCACATATTGATAGAACACCGGTTGGCCTTACTAACTGCCCACGGTGGGTCAAATAAGTGTTTGTCACTTCATCGAGTGTAATGACCAATTTGTTATTGGCTGATGTCGATGCAGCAGGAAAGTTATTTTCACAACACTACCATGAGCATAAGGGGTTTACTATAAGGAAACACAAACACCTGACAAGGACTTCTGATGTCCAGCATTAGAGATCATTGCCATGAATAAAGGAAATGTGATTTCTCAGTAAATAATTCAAAAGTAGTTTACAAAGAGAAATTTAAGTAAATTTTACAATGTAAAGAAAGAATACCCTGAAATGAATGTGGACAGTGTTATTATCCATTGGAAAATTTTCTAGCGTGGACTCTTATATCTATCAAAATAATAGCAACAACAACAACAAAAACAACGATAACACTGATGATGACAAGAGCAACGGCCACTATGACGACGACGGTGAAGATGACGACAAAAAAAACTTAAATCAAGCACAGTAATGACGACACCAGCAACCAAAATAGCAACGACTACCACATGAGCAGCAACAACAACTAACATGATAACAAAGCTAATTATGATAGAAATGATGATGAAAATCATGGTAATAATCATGACACTCTTAATAACACTCTTGAAAATAATCAAGATTGGCATGATAATGATGATGATTGTGATAATGATCATGATAATTATGTTAAGGATAATGATATGAGAAAATCATGAAAATTGCTAAAATGAAGATGATGATAATCATGATAATTGAAAGAAGTCATGCATTTCAAGGCAATAATCGTGATAATCATGAAAATATTCATGACAATAATGATGGAGATCTATTAACTATGATAATACTCATTACTGAAAATATTGCTACAAATATTATTCTTCAATTACTCTTCAATTATTACACTATATTTTCTTATTAATTACTTGCTATGATATTTAAAATTAATTGCAAATTCTATTAATATTTTATTTATACATAACCAAATAGATTGTAATGTTTATCAACTGCAATATGACTGGGAGGGCCCATGTGCACATGTCCCCATGTACAGTTATCTGAATAAATAAATAAAAATATTGTTATAACAGTCTTGATAATCATGATAATAGTTATGGTCATCATGATAAAAAATCTTAATAATCAAGATAAAATTCACGATGACCATCATAAAATTGATCATTATCATCTTAATATTAAAAATCATCATAATAATGAAAATCATAATGATAATGACAGTCATAATAACAACTATTGTCATGAAAAAGCTATAAAAATTCATTACAGTAATCATATTGATTATGATAATAATAAAAAGCATAAAAAAGATTATGTCGATAATGATCACACACATCAGGATAATCATGCCAATAATAATAGTAAACTTATAAAAAAATATAATAATGATAAATATAATCATAATAATGATAATAAACTTCATAATTATTGTAATGATAATAATGATTCTACCCTTCACTTTTCCTCTGCCTTTCCTTCTCAACCTTCACCTGTTTATCGTCATTAGTCTCGTACCACTCTTTTCTCTACTCTCAACTCCGATTTGCAGAGAGTATCTGAATGGGGTAATCAAAACTTAGTAAAATTTAATGCCTTCAAGACACAGTTTATGGCTATCTCTTTATTTTCTTCTCCTTCTTACATGGTAGTAATGATAACATTCATAATAAAGATAATAATAAAATTATTTATTTTTTTGCGCTTTTTCTGTCCCTACTAGACCCCATTTGGGGTGAACACAGACGGAATGAGGCTGGGAATTTAAGGATGGATGCCCTTCCTATCACCCTGCAGCGTGCTTGAACGCTCATCCATCACCTCCTACATCAAAAACACTACCAGCTACTCTAGAGTGGTAATTACACAACGTAATGAAATTATCCATAATAATATGATATTGATATTCATAATAATCAGAATGATCATAAAAATAATAATAATAATAATAATAATAATAATAATAATAATAATAATAATAATAATAATAATAATAATAATAATAATAATAATAATAATAATAATAATAATAATAATAATAATAATAATAATAATAATAATAATACCGATAACAGGTATAATGATGATGATAATAAGAAGTCACGATAATGATTATAATCAAAATACTGATAATAATCACAGTACTAAATCATAATAATTATCATAATGAAGATAATGATGATGATCATGATAATCATAATAATCATAATAGCCATGACAATGTTAATGATAATAATGAAATAAAAATTCCAATAAAGAAAATAATAATAATAATAATAATAATAATAATAATAATAATAATAATAATAATAATAATAATAATAATAATAATAGTAATAATAATAATGATAGTAATAATAATAATAATAATAATAATAATATTAATAATAATAATAATAATAATAATAATAATAATAATAATAATAATAATAATAATAATAATAATAATAATAATAATAATAATAATAATAAAAAAAACAATAATAATAATAATAATAATAATAATAATAATAATAATAATAATAATAATAATAATAATAATAATAATAATAATAATAAGTGAAGAAAAGAGGAAAATCTTGATTAATATATCCGTTAAATTGGAGCCAAGAAGAGGTGCAAAAGAAGAGTAAAATCTGCATTCACAGAGACAGAAAAATATATATGCCAATTCATCATATTCCCAAATACTAAGAATGTCATCTCACAAAGTGTTCCTTTTGAATCAAGCATTCACAGGCTATAAATATGTTGAGCATCTGAATTCATAACTCTATCACAATTACATCTGTGGTTCTTTGTCTGCATTTACTCGCCATGTTTTCTTTTTTTGGTATATTTTTTTTTTATTTTCATTTTCTCACCATCCATTTCATTGCCTTCCTCCATCACCAAGAAACTCATGACAAAAGTTCCAGGGGCTTTGTACTGGTTTCTGCGAAAGCTTAAGGGATTTCAGGATCTTAACCTCACAATAGACATGTTTCGTCAATTTGAAGGACTTTCACAAACTCTCTTAGCTAACTTTGTCCCATGTCTTGTTTCTTTTTTTATTTCCTTTTAGTCGCCTGCAAAGAGAGGTCTGGACCTTTCTGGAAGTGTAGCTTCTTGATTCTCGACTTCTTTCATGTGATTTTTTTCATCAGGATTTGTTTCATAACCAGACGATGAAGGATGCCCTTCGAAAGCTCGTTTACGTAAATTACAGCCATGGCAATGAGGATTTCATGTTGAAGTCTCCAGTGAAGAAACCTTTACCTCCATGGGAGAAGAAGCTCTCGATGCAATTCTTCAAAGGTGATCTGAACATACCGTCTTCAAACTTTGTGTTAATTTAGAGTCTTCTTTGATACTCAACTTTGATATATATATATATATATATATATATATATATATATATATATATATATATATATATATATATATATATATATATATATATATATATATATATATATATATATATATATATATATATATATATATATATATATATATATATATATATATATATATATATATATATATATATATATATATATATATATATATATATATATATATATATATATATATATATATATATATATATATATATATATATATATATATATATATATATATATATATATATATATATATATATGTATATATATATGTATATATATATATATATATATGTATATATATATATATATATATATATATATATATATATATATATATATATATATATATATATATATATATATATATATATATATATATATATATATATATATATATATATATATATATATATATATATATATATATATATATATATATATATATATATATATATATATATATATATATATATATATATATATATATATATATATATATATATATATATATATATATATATATATATATATATATATATATATATATATATATATATACATATATATATATATATATATATATATATATATATATATATATATATATATATATATATATATATATAATATATATATATATATATATATATATATATATATATATATATATATATATATATATATATATATAAGCAAAATAAACTGTTATACCACAGCACAATATGAAACAAAAAAGGTCCATAAATAAAACACAATAAGAAGGGAAGCTGTATATACAGAGCTTTGTATATATCGATTCATTTGTACCTGAAGAGGATTGAAGTTCAGTCGTAATATATAGTACATTTTCGCTTCTTTGTGTGTTTTATTTATGGGCCTTTTTTTGCTTCATATATATATATATATATATATATATATATATATATATATATATATATATATATATATATATATATATATATATATATATATATATATATATATATATATATATATATATATATATATATATATATATATATATATATATATATATATATATATATATATATATATATATGTATATATATATATATATATATATATATATATATATATATATATATATATGAATCACGTTTTTTCCATATTGGGATTCGAACCTAAAACACATAAGTACTGTGCCAAGGCGCTACCAATTACTCCAAAGAAGGTCTAGGAAAGAGGCCAGCCTTACAGCTAACTGCTGTACTAGGAATGAAAACATTCATTATGAATTATTTTTTGTTTAATTACGGCTTCTCCCAACTTCACTCGTTGCATCGTTTTTGTATTTAATTCAAATCACAAACTAAATAAGCTTCAACAATAATCAAATAAACACATCAACATATGTGAAAACATGAATCATATTTTACCCTGGCCAGGACTCGAACCTAACACACAATATTACTGTACCAGGTGATACCAACTACACCACAGAAAGTATAAGAAAGAAGTCAACCTTAGAGCTAACTGCTATAGAAGGAATGAACACATTCTTTATGAATGCCTTATTGTTCAATTACAGCTACTCCCAACCTCAGTCTTGGCTTCGTTTTT
>JAXCGZ010001340.1:15000-19440 GCA_037179515.1 Halocaridina rubra
ATATATATATATATATATATATATATATATATATATATATATATATATATATATATATATATATATATATATATATATATATATATATATATATATATATATATATATATATATATATATATATATATATATATATATATATATATATATATATATATATATATATATATATATATATATATATATATATATATATATATATATATATATATATATATATATATATATATATATATATATATATATATATATATATATATATATATATATATATATATATATATATATATATATATATATATATATATATATATATATATATATATATATATATATATATATATATATATATATATGCATATATATATATATATATATATATATATATATATATATATATATATATATATATATATATATATATATATATATATATATATATATATATATATATATATATATATATATATATATATATATATATATATATATATATATATATATATATATATATATATATATATATATATATATATATATATATATATATATACATATATATATACATATATATATACATATATATATACATATATATATATATATATATATATATATATATATATATATATATATATATATATATATATATATATATATATATATATATATATATATATATATATATATATATATATATATATATATATATATATGTATATGAATATTTTTTTTTATTTTTTTTTTACCCCGACCGGGACTCGAACCTAGGACTTATGAGTACTAAGTCAAGGCGCTACCACTACACCACAGAAGGTTAAAAGGAATCCAACCTTATAGCTTATATCTGCTATACTTAAGAATGAACGCATTCTAACTGAATGCCACTATGTTCATATTACAGATTCCCCAACCTCACTCGTTTCTTCATTATAGCATTTAATTCAAGTCCCAACCTCATTCGGGCCATGAAATAACCAAGCAAGCACATTACATATGTGAAAACATGAATAATTTTTTTTTTTTTTTTACCCCGACCGGGACTCGAACCTAGGACTTATGATTACTAAGTGAAGGCGCTACCACTATGCCACAGAAGGTTAAAAGGATTCCAACCTTATAGCTTATATCTGCTATACTTAGGAATGAACGCATTCTAACTGAATGCCACTATGTTCATATTACAGATTTCCCAACCTCACTCGTGGCTTCATTATAGCATTTAATTCAAGTCCCAACCTCATTCGGGCCATGAAATAACCAAGCAAGCACATTACATATGTGAAAACATGAATAATTATTTTTTTTTTTTTTACCCCGACCGGGACTCGAACCTAAGACTTATGATTACTAAGTCAAGGCGCTACCACTACACCACAGAAGGTTAAAAGGAATCCAACCTTATAGCTTATATCTGCTATACTTAGGAATGAACGCATTCTAACTGAATGCCACTATGTTCATATTACAGATTCCCCAACCTCACTCGTGGCTTCATTATAGCATTTAATTCAAGTCCCAGCCTCATTCGGGCCATGAAATAACCAAATAAGCACATTACATATGTGAAAACATGAATATTTTTTTTTTTTTTTTTTACCCCGACCGGGACTCGATCCTAGGACTTATGATTACTAAGTCAAGGCGCTACCACTACACCACAGAAGGTTAAAAGGAATCCAACCTTATAGCTTATATCTGCTATACTTAGGAATGAAAGCATTCTAACTGAATGCCACTATGTTCATATTACAGATTCCCCAACCTCACTCGTAGCTTCATTATAGCATTTAATTCAAGTCCCAACCTCATTCGGGCCATGAAATAACCAAGCAAGCACATTATATATGTGAAAACACGAATAATTTTTTTTTTTTTTTTTTTTTACCCCGACCGGGACTCGAACCTAGGACTTATGATTACTAAGTCAAGGCGCTACCACTACACCACAGAAGGTTAAAAGGAATCCAACCTTATAGCTTATATCTGCTATACTTAGGAATGAACGCATTCTAACTGAATGCCACTATGTTCATATTACAGATTCCCCAACCTCACTTGTGGCTTCATTATAGTATTTAATTCAAGTCCCAACCTCATTCGGGCCATGAAATAACCAAGCAAGCACATTACATATGTGAAAACATGAATATTTTTTTTTTTTTCTTACCCCGACCGGGACTCGAACCTAGGACTTATGATTACTAAGTCAAGGCGCTACCACAACACCACAGAAGGTTAAAAGGAATCCAACCTTATAGCTTATATCTGCTATACTTAGGAATGAACGTATTCTAACTGAATGCCACTATGTTCATATTACAGATTCCCCAACCTCAGTCGTGGCTTCATAATAGCATTTAATTCAAGTCCCAGCCTCATTCGGGCCATGAAATAACCAAATAAGCACATTACATATGTGAAAACATGAATAATTTTTATTTTTTTTTTACCCCGACCCGGACTCGAACCTAGGACTTATGATTACTAAGTCAAGGCGCTACCACTACACCACAGAAGGTTAAAAGGAATCCAACCTTATAGCTTATATCTGCTATACTTAGGAATGAAAGCATTCTAACTGAATGCCACTATGTTCATATTACAGATTCCCCAACCTCACTCGTGGCTTCATTATAGCATTTAATACAATTCCCAACCTCATTCAGGCCATGAAATAACCAAGCAAGCACATTACATATGTGAAAACATTATTATTATTATTTTTTTTTTTACCCTGACCGGGACTCGAACCTAGGACTTATGATTACTAAGTCAAGGCACTACCACTACACCACAGAAGGTTAAAAGGAATCCAACCTTATAGCTTATATCTGCTATACTTAGGAATGAACGCATTCTAACTGAATGCCACTATGTTCATATTACAGATTCCCCAACCTCACTCGTGGTTTCATTATAGCATTTAATTCAAGTCCCAACCTCATTCGGGCCATGAAATACCCAAGCAAGCACATTACATATGTGAAAACACGAATAATTTTTTTATTTATTTTTTTTTTACCCCGACCGGGACTCGAACCTGGGACTTATGATTACTAAGTCAAGGCGCTACCACTACACCACAGAAGGTTAAAAGGAATCCAACCTTATAGCTTATATCTGCTATACTTAGGAATGAACGCATTCTAACTGAATGCCACTATGTTCATACTACAGATTCCCCCAAACCTCACTCGTGGCTTCATTATAGCATTTAATTCAAGTCCCAACCTCATTCTGGCGATGAAATAACCAAGCAAGCACATTACATATGTGAAAACATGAATTTTTTTTTTTTTTTTTTTTTACCCCGACCGGGACTCGAACCTAGGACTTATGATTACTAAGTCAAGGCGCTACCACTACAATACAGAAGGTTAAAAGGAATCCAACCTTATAGCTTATATCTGCTTTACTTAGGAATGAACGCATTCTAACTGAATGCCACTATGTTCACATTACAGATTCCCCAACCTCAATCGTGGCTTCATTATAGCATTTAATTCAAGTCCCAACCTCATTCGGGACATGAAATAACCAAGCAAGCACATTACATAGGTGAAAACATGATTTTTTTTTTTTTTTTTTTTTACCCCGACCGGGACTCGAACCTAGGACTTATGATTACTAAGTCAAGGCACTACCACTACACCACAGAAGGTTAAAAGGAATCCAACCTTATAGCTTATATCTGCTATACTTAGGAATGAACGCATTCTAACTGAATGCCACTATGTTCATATTACAGATTCCCCAACCTCACTCGTGGCTTCATTATAGCATTTAATTCAAGTCCCAACCTCATTCGGGCCATGAAATAACCAAGCAAGCAAGCACATTACATATGTGAAAACATGAATAATTTTTTCTTTTTTTTTTTTACCCCAACCTTGACTCGAACCTAGGACTTATGATTACTAAGTCAAGGCGCTACCACTACACCACAGAAGGTTAAAAGGAATCCAACCTTATAGCTTATATCTGCTATACTTAGGAATGCATGCATTCTAACTGAATGCCACTATGTTCATATTATAGATTCCCCAACCTCACTCGTAGCTTCATTATAGCATTTAATTCAACTCCCAACCTCATTCGGGCCATGAAATAACCAAGCAAGCACAATACATATGTGAAAACATGAATAATTTTTTGTTTTTGTTTCTACCCCGACCGGGACTCGAACATAGGACTTATGATTACTAAGTCAAGGCGCTACCACTCTGGTGTAGTGGTACCGCCTTGACTTAGTAATTATAAGTCCTAGGTTCGAGTCCCGGTCGGGGTAAAAAAAAAAAAATAAATTATTCATGTTTTCACATATGTAATGTGCTTTCTTGGTTATTTCATGGCCCGAATGAGGTTGGGACTTGAATTAAATGCTATAATGAAGCTACGAGTGAGGTTGGGGAATCTGTAATATGAACATAGTGGCAT
>JAXCGZ010001341.1:7500-15000 GCA_037179515.1 Halocaridina rubra
CCTTTTCCACCACTGATTCACCTCCTCTGCCTCTTCTATCCTTTGTAGTGCTTTCCTCTTGAACTCCTGCCGCACCACCTCATCCTTGAGTTTCCACCACTTGATCCTAGGTTCTCCCCTCTCGACTCCGGTCCTTCGTGTCCTTACAACCAGCTTCGCCACAACTGGGCTGTGCTGCGCTCCCACACTCTCTCCTTGTAGTACTTTACAGTCTTCCACTTCTCGGATGTTTTCTCTTCGATACAGGAGGAAGCCGATTTGACTCTCTCTGGGACCACTCCTGTATGTCCGGTAGCTGTTTTTCATGAAGAACGTGTTCAGGATCGCCATGTCAAATGCTATGGCAAATTCCAGCACGCTCTCCCCCTCCTGGTTTTTCACTCCAGTACCTTTGCCTCCATGAACTCGTCTCACTCCATCGTTGTCATGTCCTATATGCCCGTTTAAGTCGCCGCCCACGACACACCTCTCCCCCGGCGGGATCTCCCTCTGTACTTCGTCCATTTCTTGCCAGAACGTTTCCTTCTCTGCGTCATCGCACCCAACTTGGGGGGCATATGCGCTGATCACGTTTATTGCTTCCTGACCATATACCAACTTGATCCTCAAAATCCTGCTGCTCTTCCTCACCACCTCCACCAGCTCCTCCTTGGCTTGGGGGTCTAGCACCACACCCACTCCATTTCTTCCTCTCTCATCCGCTCCACTGTATATCAACTTGTAGCCTCCACCCAAATCTCGCACTTTATTTCCTTTCCATCTTGTCTCTTGTACACACAGTATGTTAATCTTCCTTCTCTCCATCAAATCCGCAACTTCTCTTCCTCTACCGGTCATGCTACCGATGTTAAGAGTAGCAATCCTCAGGGTATGGACTCGCTTCTTTAGCCGCACCCGTCCATATTGATGCGGTAACCCTCGTCCAGTTTCAACAGAGGTCGGGCTCCTCTGTGCGTCGCGTGAGCGGGGTACGCCCTGGCCATCTTCGGTATTCTCTCGACTGCTATCCATGGGTTTTGGCAAAAGGGTTTTACAGCCGGATGCCCTTCCTGACGCCAACCCTCCCCATTTTTCCGGGCTTGGACCGGCACTGGGCTGCTATTTCTAGCAACCCAGAGGCTGGGTTATCATTATTATTATTATTATTATTATTATTATTATTATTATTATTATTATTATTATTATTATTATTATTATTATTATTATTATTATTATTATTAATACTGTTATTATTATTAATATTATTATTATTATTATTATTATTATTATTATTATTATTATTTTTATTATTATTATTATTATTATTATTATTATTATTATTATTAAACTGAAGCGCAAGAACGGTCCAAGCAAACATCTTAGAACATATTTAATTTTTTAACCTCCTTATAATCCATTACAAAACAACGTTTGATACATCCACTGTGTTCATAATCATGTACCTATGAAAGAGTGAAAAACAATATATACTTGAACAATTAATTAAACACAATTACATTTATTAAAAAGTAAAATTTATATATACAGCACATTCACACAAACAAATTAATGAAATTTACATATAGCTAAATATATGTAAAATAAAAAAAAAACTTTCACACTAATAAAATTTGTTTTACAAAATTCTGAGAGGGGAACATGAGCCATATTTGTTTAATTTAGGATTAGCTTTTGAAATCAATATTGTCTTTGCTGTCCTGATTTCATTCTCACTTTTCCCTCTGTATATAATTTTGATATTATTTATACTGAAATTATTCTTACAGACATTAGAACAGTGTTCTCGAATGCTTGAGTTTACTGGAGCTGACAATGGTTTTCCAGTACGACAAGATGACCCGTGGTGTTCGTGGTATCTAACCAATACACATTTCTTAGTTGAGCCAACATATGCTAGTTGGCATTTGGGGCAGTTAAATTGGTAAACTACCATCGAACAAAACGAATCAGGTAACTTGACCTTATGGATTACATAATTTTTAAGTTTATGGTTGTTACAAAATAAAATGAATGGTTTAATATGAGGGTAGTATCTGTAAAATATTGTAGTTAATTGCTTTTTTAGGTAATGGTTTAAATTATCATTAAAGTAGGGCAATTTTATATACATCTGCATCTTTTTAGGACCCTCTTCTACAAGTTTGGGTCAGAAAATCTTATTAAGAAATTTCTAAGAGCTTTATAAAATATGTTGAGTGGATATCCATTTGCAACAAAGAAACCAAGTAGGAAATCTATTTCATTGTGAAAATTAATATAAGTAGATGATGAATTATATGCTCTATATAACAATGTACAAAATGAATTATGTTTAAAATTTTCGTAGCACCAGCTTATGAAATTTACGCCAAGACCAAAAAATTATGGTTTTCTGTAAATGCTTATATCTAACTTGTTATCTTGTCTTATAATTTGAATATCTAGAAACGAGATTTTATTATCATTCTCTACCTCCATTGTAAACTTTATTTTATTGTGCTTGTCGTTCATATAGTCAAAAACCTTTGGTGCATGTTCTTGTTTTCTATAGATCACAAACGTATCATCAACGTATCTTTTATAAAACGTAGGTTTGAAGTCTTCAGGACAATTATTTAACCAGGATGTTTCATGAAAACATAATGTAGCAGATAATGGGCATCCCATTACCAATCCGTTAGTTTGTTTGTAGTAAATGTCATTGAATAAAAAGTATGAGTCTCCCACAGCTAAATTCAGCATTTTCTTGAACAACAAACTGTCCATGCCCCGAAAACTATTATTATTCTTATACATCAGATTGGTAGCGACATCTACAGGTTCATTGGTGTAGAGAGCCGTGGTGCCAAGGCTAATAATGAATGCATTGTCATCTAATCTTAAGTCTTTCACGTCATTGAAAAATTCATATGAATTCGACAATGAGTAATTGTTCCTAGTGAGATGTTCTAGATGAGGTACGAGAAATTTTTATAAATTATAATTAAAAGTCTTGAATGATGAGAGTACAGGACGGAGGGGAATATTCACTTTGTGCAGTTTTGGTAATCCATACATAATCATGCAGATGCAAGAAATAGCTTGTTTAGCAAATCTGATTTTATGTTTCTCAAGGGACTTAGACAAGACAAAAATATTATAATTTACAAACCAGATAAAGGCAGAGGAGTGGTTATATTAAACAAGGAGGACTATTTGAATAAAATGGGTGAAATTTTGAATGATTCTGCAACATTTGAGATAATTAATAATGTAAATGCAATGAAAAATAATTTGTTACTGGAGGATAAACTTAATAGGTTTTTAAAACAAACACATCAAAAGAAATGCTTATCAGATGAGGAATACAGGTCAATATATGCATCAGCTCCAATCAAGGAATTATGTATGGATTACCAAAACTGCAAAAAGTGAATATTCCCCTCCGTCCTGTACTCTCACCATTCAAGACTTTTAATTATAATTTATCAAAATTTCTCATACCTCATCTAGAACATCTCACAATGAATAATTACTCATTGTCGAATTCATATGAATTTTTCAATGACGTGAAACACTTAAGGCTAGATGATAATGCCTTCATTGTTAACCTTAACATCACGTCTCTCTACACTAATGTACCTGTTAGTGAAGCTGTAGACGTCGCTACCAATCTGATGTATGAGAACGATAATAGTTTTCGGGGCATGGACCGTTTGTTGTTCAAGAAAATGCTGAATTTAGTTGTGGGAGACTCATACTTCTTATTCAATGACATTTACTACATTATTATTATGTTTCTTCTTCTTCTTCTTCTTCTTCTTCTTCTTCTTCTTCTTCTTCTTCTTCTTCTTCTTCTTCTTCTTCTTCTTCTTCTTCTTCTTCTTCTTCTTCTTCTTCTTCTTCTTCTTATTATTATTATTATTATTATTATTATTATTATTATTATTATTATTATTATTATTATTATTATTATTATTATTATTATTATTATTATTATTTTTATTATTATTATTATTATTATTATTATTATTATTATTATTTTTATTATTATTATTATTATTATTATTATTATTATTATTATTATTATTATTATTATTATTATTATTATTATTATTATTATTATTATTATTATTATTATTTTTATTATTATTATTATTATCATTATTATTATTATTATTATTATTATTATTATTATTATTATTATTATTATTATTATTGCTATTATTATTATTATTATTATTATTATTATTATTTATTATTATTATTATTATTATTATTATTATTATTATTATTATTATTATTATTATTATTATTATTATTATTATTATTATTATTATTATTATTATTATTATAATTATTACTATTATTATTGTTATTATTTTTCTTATTACTATTTATATCATTATTATTATTATTACTATTATTATTATTATTATTATTATTATTATTATTATTACTATTATTATTATTATTATTATTATTATTATTATTATTATTATTATTATTATTATTATTATTATTATTTTTATTATTGTTATTATTATTATTATTATTATTATTATTAATATTATTATTATTATTATTATTTTTATTATTATTATTATTATTATTATTATTATTATTATTATTATTATTATTATTATCATTATTATTATTATTATTTTTATTGTTATTGTTTTATTAATAATATTATGTTTTATAAAAAATAATAATTTATCATTACTAAAATTTTCCTTACGCAGAAACTATTCTGTGTGATAAATTCAAAAGTAAAAACTTATTTTTACAAAAATTACAAGTCGGTAATATCAAAACGACTTTTTTTAAAAGAGTTCCGTTACTTAAATATAAGAGAAAATAAGCGATAATAAAATAAAAAATAGTGCATTAAAAAATAAATAGTTTGAAAAAATAACATTTCAGTTTTATTTTATTACATATGTATTCTCTTTCAAATATTTTCTTGTTAATTGAAGATAATACATTATTGGAGTATAAATTGAATAAAACAAATAGAATAATATATTTTAAAAAAATCATATTAATCTAGGACACTGACAGATGCAAGAAGAAAATTTAGGTCATGAAGTAAATATCGATATTTTGTTTATTGTTTTGTTATTTCTTTCATTTCTTAGTTATATTGAAAATTTCTCAAGAGCCTGACGATATATATTATAAAGCATACAAACTTAAAAAAATTCATGCATACATTAATGAAAGCATACATATATACATGTATACATGAGAGTAGAAGCACTGAGGACATGAGGAGGAACTATCCGAAAGGAGATTACATCAAAATGAATGAGCTTTTTGCAGTTATTGACTGGAGAACCTTATTTTACAACAAATCTGTACAAGAAATGTATGACATCTTTTGTGAGAAATATGGGAAGATAGTAGATTGCTGCATACCTGTCACCAAAGTAGGTGTAATTCATGCCAGAGAGAAATGGTTTGATAATGGGTGTAAAAGAGCTAAGGAGTGGAGAGACAAATGCTGGAAAAGGTATAGGAGGAGAAAAAACATAAATGCCTGGCAAACCTACAAAAGAGCAAGAAATGACTACCTAAGTAAAAGGAGAGAGGCAGAGAGAGATTATGAGAGGGACATCACCAGGAAGGCTAAAGAAAATCCCAAGCTTTTCCACAGCTTTATCAGAGGAAAACTGAAGGTAAAAGAACAGGTTTTAAGGCTAAAGAGAGCGGATGGAAGCATCACTGAGACGGACGAAGAGATCTGCAAAGAATTGAACAAGGAGTTTCAGTCAGTATTTACAGTAGAAAATACCCCACCCCCTCAGATTGCAGTGATAGAAGCTCAAGGGCCGGTATTAGAGAACATGAACCTTACAGCCACAGAGGTATGCAAAGCGCTGATGGATTTAGATGTTCATAAAGCTACAGGTCCTGAAGACATATCCCCTCATGTGCTTAAAAAATGCACAAACACAATATCAGTGGCACTAAGTATCATATTTAAGGAGTCACTGGAGTCGGGGGAGATTCCAAGATGCTGGAAACAAGCAAATGTGATACCTATCTTCAAAAAGGGAAGGAGGGATACGGCTCTGAACTATAGACCAGTTTCCTTGACCAGCATAGTTTGCAAAGTTATGGAGAAACTACTAAGGAAACTTATCTCTCTTCACTTGGAATCCTTCAACTTTTTGTCAGTGAGGCAACATGGCTTCAGAGAAGGTAGATCAACAGTAACAAACTTATTAGAATTTTATGATGAGGTAAGCCAAATCTTACAGGAAAGAGAGGGCTGGGCAGATTGCATATTCCTAGACTTCCAGAAAGCGTTTGACACTGTTCCACATGGGAGACTTATAAGGAAGCTGCACTCAATGGCTAGAATAGGTGGAAATGTTTTGGAATGGATAAAAACTTACTTAGAAGGAAGGGAACAGAGGGTTAGAGTAAGACACTCAGTGTCTGAATGGAGAAGAGTTAGTAGTGGAGTTCCACAGGGTTCAGTTTTAGGGCCACTTTTGTTCCTTGTATATGTAAATGACCTACCAGAGTGTGTAAATTCATTCATGAATATGTTTGCAGATGATGCAAAGATTGTGAAGAAAGTAAAAAACGAGAACAATGGTAGAGAACTTCAGGAGGATCTAAATAATCTGCATGAGTAGTCAGAAAAGTGGCTAATGAAATTCAATGCCTCAAAATGTAAGGTAATGAGAATGGGTACAAGTGCAAGAAGGCCCAAGCTTGACTACTCGGTGGCTGGAGTACAACTTCAACAGACAGAAAATGAGAGAGATCTAGGAGTAAACATACTGGCAGATTTGTCTCCAGAAATACATATAAATGGCGTAGTAAGGGCAGCATATGCATTCTTATCAAATGTAAGGGTAGCCTTCAGGCACAAGGACAAGGAAATGTTCAGAAATATTTATGTAACCTATGTGAGGCCAAAACTCGAATATGCAGCCCCCTTTTGGAATCCGCACTTGAAAAAGCACATAGCTAAGCTTGAAAAAGTTCAAAGACATGCCACGAAACTGGTGCCAGAAATACGCAATCTCAGTTATGATGAGAGGCTGAGGGAATTAGACTTGCCATCACTCGAAGCTAGAAGAGTAAGGGGGGATATGGTGACAGTCTTTAAATTCCTTCATGGTTATGATAGAGTGGATAGGGATCGATATTTCGATATGGCTGGCTCTAGAACTAGAGGTCATAGTTTGAAGCTTCGTAAGAAAACTTCTTTGCAGGATGTAAGGAAATACTTTTTCAGTGTAAGAGTAGTTGATAATTGGAATTCGCTAAGCGAGGAGGTAGTTAATGCTATCTCAATCCATAGTTTTAAGGACAGGTACGATAAGTATCACTAAGTCTAAAATGGAACCGATCAGGAGACGGGAAGATACGAGCTTTGGGCTCTTTCCCGTAAACACAATTAGGTAATCACAATTAGGTAATCACACACATATATATATATATATATATATATATATATATATATATATATATATATATATATATATATATATATATATATATATATATATATATATATAT
>JAXCGZ010001342.1:0-10000 GCA_037179515.1 Halocaridina rubra
GACAAGTTTCAGATTCTGGCTTCAGTATGACGGAAGTCATACGACATTACCATTACTCGAAGCTAGAATATTGAGGGGGGATATGGCGACAGTCTTTAAATTCCTTCATGGTTATGATAGAGTGGATAGGGATCGATATTTTGATATGGCTGGCTCTAGAACTAGAGGTCATAGTTTGAAGCTTCGTAAGAAAACTTCTTTGCAGGATGTAAGGAAATGCTTTTTCAGTGTAAGAGTAGTTGATAATTGGAATTGGCTAAGCGAGGAGGTAGTTAATGCTATCTCAATCCATAGTTTTAAGGACAGGTATGATAAGTATCACTAGGTATAAAATGGAACCGATGAAGTGACGGGAAGATACCAGCTTTGGGCTCTTTCCCATAAACACAATTAGGTAATTACAATTAGGTAATTACACACACACACACACACATCTTTTGTGAGAAATATTGGAAGATAGTAGATTGCTGCATACCTGTCACCAAAGTAGGTGTAATTCATGCCAGATAGAAATGGTTTGATAATGAATGTAAAGGGGGTTTACAAGGTCAAACGGTTTGTCGAACGCGGTTCGACACACAAGTGTTTGAAGTGATGTTCGAACTTGTGAACGGAGTATTTGGTTGTCGAACACATTTGTCGAACGTGTTCGACAACCAAATACCTCGTTCACATGTTCGAATCAGTTCAAACATTTGTCTGTCGAACCGCGTTCGACGAACCGTTTGACAGTGTAAGCCCCCTTAAAAGAGCTAAGGAGTAGAAAGACAAATGCTGGAAAAGGAATAGGAGGAGAAAAAACATAAATGCCTGGCAAACCTACAAAAGAGCAAGAAATGATTACCTAAGTAAAAGAAGAGAGGCAGAGAGAGACTATGAGAGGGACATCACCAGGAATGCTAAAGAAAATCCCAAGCTTTTCCACAGCTTTATCAGAGGAAAACTGAAGGTAAAATAACAAGTTTTAAAGCGTTAGAGAGCGGACGGAAGCATCACTGAGACAGATGAAGAGATCTGCAAAAGAATTGAACAAGGAGTTTCAGTCAGTATTTATAGTAGAAAATACCCCACCCCCTCAGATTGCAGAGATAGAAGCTCAAGGGCCGGTATTAGAGAACATCAACCTTACAGCCACAGAGGTATGCAAAGCACTGATGGCGTTAGATGTTCATAAAGCTACAGGTGCTGATGATATATCCCGTAATGTACTTAAAAAATGCACAAGCTCAATATCAGTGGCACTAAGTATCATATTTAAAAAGCCACTGGAGTCAGGGGAGATTCCAAGATCCTGGAAACAAGCAAACGTGATACCTATCTTCAAAAAGGGAAGGAGGGATACGGGTCTAAACTATAGACCAATTTCCTTGACCAGCATAGTTTGCAAAGTTATGGAGAAACTACTGATGAAACATATCTCTCTTCACTTGGAATCCTTCAACTTTTTGTCAGTGAGGCAACATGGCTTCAGAGAAGGTAGATCAACAGTAACAAACTTATTAGAATTTTATGATGAGGTAAGCCGAATCTTACAGGAAATAGAGGGCTGGCCAGATTGCATATTCCTAAACTTCCAGAAAGCGTTTGACACTGTCCCACACGAGAGACTTATTAGGAAGCTGCAAGCAATGGCTAGAATAGGTGGAAATGTCTTGGAATGGATAAAAACTTTCTTAGAAGAAAGGGAACAGAGGGTTAGAGTAAGACACTCAGTGTCTGAATGGAGAAGAGTTAGTAGTGGAGTTCCACAGGGTAGAGTTTTTGTGCCACTTTTGTTCCTTGTATATGTAAATGACCTACCAGAGCCTGTAAATTCATTCATGAATATGTTGCAGATGATGCAAAGATTGTGAAGAAATTAGGATATGAGAACAATGGTAGAGAACTTCAGGAAGATCTAAATAGTCTGCGTGAGTGATTAATGAAATTCAATACTTCAAAATGTAAGGTAATGAGGATGGGTACAAGTGCAAGAAGGCCTAAGCTTGACTACTCGGTGGCTGGAGTACAACTTGAAGAGACAAAAGAAAAATGAGAGAGATCTAGGAGTAAACATACTGGCAGATTTGTCTCCAGAAATACATATAAATGGCATAGTAAGGGCAGCATATGCATTCTTATCAAATGTAAGGGTAGCCTTCAGGCACATGGAAAAGGAAATGTTCAGAAATGTTTATGTAACCTATGTGAGGACAAAGCTTGAATATGCAGCCCCCTTTTGAATCTGCACTTGAAAAAGCACATAGATAAGCTTGAAAAAGTTCAAAGACATGCCACGAAACTGGTTCCAGAAATACGCAATCTCAATTATGATGAGAGGCTGAGGGAATTAGAACTTACCATCACTTGAAGCTAGAAGATTGAGGGGGGTATGGTGACAGTCTTCAAATTCCTTCATGGTTATGATAGAGTGGATAGGGATCGATATATTGATATGGCTGGCTCTAGAACTAGAGGTCATAGTTTGAAGCTTCGTGAGAAAAGTTCTTTGCAGGATGTAAGGAAATACTTTTTCAGTGTAAGAGTAGTTGATAATTGGAGTTCGCTAAGCGAGGAGGTAGTTAATGCTATCTCAATCCATAGTTTTAAGGGCAGGTATGATAAGTATCGCTAAGTACAAATTGGAACCGATGAGGAGACGGGAAGATACGAGCTTTGGGCTCTTTCCCGTAAACACAATTAGGTAATCACATTTAAGTAATCACAAATATATATATATATATATATATATATATATATATATATATATATATATATATATATATATATACATATATATATATATATATATATATATATATATATATATATATATATATATATATATATATATATATATATATATATATATATATATATATATATATATGGTAGGAAAATGTCCATTAAAGAAAACAACAAAAATATATTTGAAGCACTTATTAATTTCGTGACCTTATCTGGCCACCTTCTCTTTGTACTTTGAGAAGGTGGCCAGATAAGGTCACGAAATTATTAAGTACTTCAAATATTTTTTCTTGGTTTTCTTTAATGGGCATTTTCCTACCATTTTAGACTGTATGTTAACAGTTCAGTGTTTTATATATATATATATATATATATATATATATATATATATATATATATATATATATATATATATATATACATATATATATATATATATATATATATATATATATATATATATATATATATATATATATATATATATATATATATATATATATATATATATATATATATATATATATATATATATATATATATATATATATATATATATATATATATATATATATATACATATATATATATATATATATATATATATATATATATATATATATATATATATATATATATAATATATATATATATATATATATATATATATATATATATATATATATATATATATTATGATTGTGACGCCAGGACGGGCCAAAAAAAAAAAAATTAATAAATAAAACAGCCCTCATCGGGCCTGGGCACGAAGAATACATAAAGAGAAACAGAGATGGAGAGTGTAATGACTTGTCAGATGTGAAGGGATAATAAAAGAGGCGTAGTGAACATCCAAAGATATTCAATGTAGCTGTAGGCATAAAAAAAGAACCGTAAGTGACTATATATATATATATATATATATATATATATATATATATATATATATATATATATATATATATATATATATAAAGCATGTAGTAGGTTGGCCCATGGCAGCAGCCGCTCGTTTCGATACTACAGCTAAAGGTTTCTTGAACTTAAATAGGGCTGAACAGGACATTTCGATGTTAAATCTTCCTTCAGTTACGGTTCTTTTTCTATGCCTACATCAACACTGAATATTCTTGGATATTCGTTACCCACTTCATATTATCCCTTCACATTTGTCAAGTCATTACACTCTCCATTTCTGTTTCTCTTTATTTTATATATTCTTCGTGCCCAGACCTGATGAGGGCAGTTTTATTTTATTATTTTTTGGCCCGTTCTGGTGTCTATATATATATATATATATATATATATATATATATATATATATATATATATATAGTATATATATAGTATATATATATATATATATATATATATATATGTATATATATATATATATATATATATATATATATAAATATATATATATATATATATATATATATATATATATATATATATATATATTTATACATACATATATATATATATATATATATATATATATAATATATATATAATATATATATATATATATATATATATATATATATATATATATATATATATATATATATATATATATATATATATATATATATATAAAGCACATTACATATGCGAAAACATGAATAATTTTTTACACCGACCGGGACTCGAACCTAGGACTTATAATTACTAAGTCAAGGTGCTACCAACTACACACCACAGAAGGTTAAAAGGAATCCAACCTTATAGCTTATATCTGCTATACTTAGGAATGAACGCATTCTATCTGAATGCCACTATGTTCATATTACAGATTCCCCAACCTCACTCGTGGCTTCATTTGCGCATTTAATTCAATTCCCAATCTCATTCGGGCTATACAATAACCAATTAAGCGCATTACATATGTGAAAACATGAATCATTTTTTACCCCGACTGGGACTCGAACCTAGGACTTATAGTTACTAAGTCAAGGCGCTACCAACTACACTCCACAGAAGGTTAAAAGGAATCCAACCTTATAGCTGATATCTGCTATACTTAGGAATGAACGCATTCTATCTGAATGCCACTATGTTCATATTACAGATTCCCCAACCTCACTCATGGCTTCATTTTCGCATTTAATTCAATTCCCAATCTCATTCAGGCTACACAATAACCAATTAAGCACATTACATATGAGAAAACATGAATCATTTTTTACCCCGACTGGGACTCGAACCTAGGACTTATAATTACTAAGTCAAGGCACTACCAACTACACACCACAGAAGGTTAAAGTGAACATAGTGGCATTCAGATAGAATGCGTTCATTCCTAAGTATAGCAGATATCAGCTATAAGGTTGGATTCCTTTTAACCTTCTGTGGAGTGTAGTTGGTAGCGCCTTGACTTAGTAATTATAAGTCCTAGGTTTGAGTCCTGGTCGCGGTAAAAAAAAAATGATTCATGTTTTCACATATGTAATGTGCTTAATTGGTTACTGTATAGCCCGAATGAGATTGGGAATTGAATTAAATGCGAAAATGAAGCCACGAGTGAGGTTTGGGAATCTGTAATATGAACATAGTGGCATTCAGATAGAATGCGTTCATTCCTAAGTATAGCAGATATAAGCTATAAGGTTGGATTCCTTTTAACCTTCTGTGGTGTGTAGTTGGTAGTGCCTTGACTTAGTAATTATAAGTCCTAAGTTCGAGTCCCGGTCGGGGTAAAAATTGATTCATGTTTTCACATATGTAATGTACTTACTTGGTTATTGTATAGCCTGAATGAGATTGGGAATTGAATTAAATGCAAACATGAAGCCACGAGTGAGGTTGGGGAATCTGTTATATGAACATAGTGGCATTCAGATAGAATGCGTTCATTCCTAAGTATAGCAGATATAAGCTATAAGGTTCAATTCCTTTTAACCTTCTGTGGTGTGTAGTTGGTAGCGCCTTGACTTAGTAATTATAAGTCCTAGGTTCGAGTCCCGGTCGGGGTAATAAATGATTCATGTTTTCACATATGTAATGTGCTTAATTGGTTATTGTATAGCCCGAATGAGATTGGGAATTAAATTAAATGCGAAAATGAAGCCACGAGTGAGGTTGGGGAATCTGTAATATGAACATAGTGGCATTCAGATAGAATGCGTTCATTCCTAAGTATAGCAGATATAAGCTATAAGGTTGGATTCCTTTTAAGCTTCTGTGGTGTGTAGCTGGTAGTGCCTTGACTTAGTAATTATAAGTCCTAGGTTCGAGTCCCGTTCGGGGTAATAAATGATTTATGTTTTCACATATGAAATGTGCTTAATTGGTTATTGTATAGCCCGAATGAGATTGGGAATTAAATTAAATGCGAATATGAAGCCACGAGTGAGGTTGGGGAATCTGTAATATGAACATAGTGGCATTCAGATTGACTGTGTTCATTCCTAAGTATAGCAGATATAAGCTATAAGGCTGGATTCCTTTTAACCTTCTGTGGTGTGTAGTTGGTAGCGCCTTGACTTAGTAATTATAAGTCCTAGGTTCGAGTCCCGGTAGGGGTAAAAACGATTCATATATATATATATATATATATATATATATATATATATATATATATATATATATATATATATATATATATATGGGGGGGGGGGGGTGTGTGTGTGTGTGTGTGTGGTGTGTGTGTGTGTACGCATTGTAAAGACAGAAATCTGTGCGATTTAATCTTAAAGAGGTTTCGCAAATTGAAAACAATCGTTGATATATAAAATAATACAAAAGAAAACATGTAATCCTGTCAAACTTTTCACAGTAGAACTAACTTAGGACATTATTTAGCCAAATATGTTGTAGTTGGAAGGAAGCTTTAAATTTCTGAATAAATCATAGAAAAAACAACAACAACAACAACAACAACAAAGCGGACTCCTTTTTCTACCACGGGCTAGGAAGGTCGCTTTCTTGCGAAGGACTTGTTTTGACAGATGAGATTGTTACCCTTAGTGCATGCCCTTGCGAACCTCAGACCGTAGCGGGACACGAACCCTCCAACCTGACGCCTTAAAATCGCGGACGCTACCGCCTGAGCCACGGCGGCTGCAGTATATCATAATAACACTATATCCTGAAAAGAAATCTACGGATGTATACATCGATCAAATATGCAATGAAAGAAATACTTCGTGTGCATAATTTAAAGACTACAACGAAAACGGTAAACCTTCAATTGCTATATAAGTCACCATCAAAAGAATATTCATAAGTTAATACAAAAAGGAGGTTAAAGTATATATGTACACACAGCGAATAACCGAAGATTCAATCTCCATTCGTCACGCGGAAACCCCAGAACAAGCTCTAACTAGTTTAAAGTGGTTTTTATCGGCTGACAAATGCTAAGTGCATCTTCTCAATACTAGCTGTGGAATAAAACTTATGTGCTGCGCTAGAGATACATAAAAATAAAAAAAAAATGAAATAAATTCGGCGAAAATATGGAAATTGTAGAATTAAATGTTATTAATTATTATTATTATTATTATTATTATTATTATTATTATTATTATTATTATTATTATTATTATTATTATTATTATTATTATTATTATTATTATTATTTTGTTGTAGTAGGTTGGCCTATGGCAGCAGCCGCCTGTTGCAATACTAAAGCTGATGAAACTTCGAACTTAATTAGGACTGGTCAGGACAGCTCCACGTTAAGTCTTCCTTCAGTCACGGTTCTCTTCCTTTGCCTACATCTTTACATCTCTTACTATCCCATTACATTTGATGAGTCACAACACTCCTCATCTCTATTTCTAATAGCTTTATTTTTCTAATTCACTATTATTATGGAAGGTAAACATCTTATGGCCCCCAGTACCCGGCATAAAGGGGTGCTAAGAATACCCGGTTATCTTATTGATTTCACTATTGATGTAAGGGTAGACACGCTTGGAGGTAACAATGGTTCTGTCCATAACCTTCCACGTCCTGATACATCTGCTGATTTCACTATACACTTTCAAATATCTGTTGTCTGAACTCTAATCTTTTGTCTGTGGAACAGCACTAGGATACACCCTTCTCAAAGCTCCTCCTTTTCTGAAGCCCAGTTGTCTAGACGTGCATCCCCTGACCATTTCAAATATCTCACTACAACCTATATTTATGTGTCCATTCCACAGGTGGGGTCTGTGCTTACTGTAACACTAATACATAAGCCTTGAATCTCCTGACTCTGATGTTCTCTGGCTGAAGATCTATCTCTCCACTTTTGCTTTTGCTAATGCTCTTCTAGTTCACTGACTTTGTGTCTTTCTTTGAATATCTGTCTTCTTGCCATGAGTCCTTGCTATCTTCTAACCTGCATGCTGAAGTTCTCTATACTGGAGACTTCAATGTACACCACAATCAGTGGTTTCATTCTTCTCCCACTCTTGTGGGAGGAAGTGAGGCCCTTTCTCTCTCTGTTACTCATGAACTGGAGCAAATTATCAAACTTTCCACACATTTTCGCAATCACAATGACCATGGAGCTAACACTCTTGACCTATTTTTACTTCTAATCCAACAAACTATTCATATTCTTTACTTTTCCCTTTTGGTATATTTGAGTAGTCTTTGATCTCAATCTCTTCCATTTTCACTCTCCCTTCAAAAATTCCTCCTTCTCAGTGTCGTCTTTGGCACTTTGAGTGTACTCAGCATGATTATTTTCATAAATTTCTCTTTGATTTCCCATGGGTGCACTGCTTTCAGATCCACAATCCTGATCAGGTATCCCTAAAAGTTACTGAGATCATAAGTTTGGGAAAAGAGTTGTTCATCCCCTCCTCTATCAAGACTTTTTCTCCCCCTAATTCTTGGTTTGACCATGCATTCTCCATGGCTCTCAGGCCAGGGATTGGGCATATCAGTTGTACCAAGTCTCTCCTGAGTTAACTTGCTTTGCTTTTATTACTGCTTGGAATAACTAGAACTGCTCAGATTTGAATGTCTAAAGCTTCCTTTATAAGAAGAAGACATGATGGTCTTAATTCCTTTCCCACTGAAAAGTGTTTCTTGTCCTTCGACAATAACGTCTCTAAAACCTTTTGTAACCCAAGCTTTCCCCCTTTCATACGTGCTGATGATTTTATAGTTTGCTCTCTCACTGACAAAGCCATTCACCTTGGCTCTCATTCTTCTGCTAACTCTTTTGTAAGTGATTTCAGCACACCCTACCATTGTACTTTACCCCTCTCTAACTCAATGCCATCCCTTATCCATTCTTCATGCAAAGTTCTTAAGGGTTTTCACTCTCTAAAGACGAAGAGAGCATGTGAACCTGATGTTATCCCTGCAAGGTCCCTTAAGGAGTTTGCATATGAAGTGCCTCCTGTGCTTTGCCATATTTTTGCCTCATTCTTTCAATTAGTATCTGTCCTTCATCTTGGAAGCACACTCTAGTTCAGCCTATTCATAAAAAGTGTGACTATTCTATTCCTTCCAACTACTGACAATGTTCCCTAATCTCTGCTGTCACTAAAGTATTAAAAACATCTAAATTCTCTCTTCTTGAAACATCTTGAATCTAACTCGCATAGGCAAGATCCACTTGTAACCTCCTGTCCTCTCTCACTCATCATTGGTCATCTTTTCTAAAAAACTATGGGGCATCCTTTGTTGTCGCCTTTGATATCTTCAAGGCTTTTGACAGAGTCTAGGGCAAGGCTCTGTTGGTCAACAACCTGCTTATGGCTTTACTGCTTCTCTTTGATCTCTGATCTTCATTTTTTTTCTGGCTGTTTTGTGTTTGTGGTTGTTAATGGTGCAACATCTAGATCATTCACAGCTACCATTGTGTTCCACAGGCCTCTGATCTTCCACCTACTGGAAGAACAGTATTGTTAACATTTTCATTACAGCATTATTATTTTCTAGGAAAGCTACATTTAATTTAACTGTACGTATTACCCTCTTACTTATTAGTTCAATTACATGTCTACTTATAAGTTACTTATAATCTTAGAAGAATAGCCATTGTACAAAAATGGAAATAAATGTTTGTTTGTTTGTTCGATTGTTTGTTACTCTTTTCCTTCTCTACATCAACTATCTTCTCCAGTCTAAGTCTTCCTCTCTTCTCCATGCCATTGCCGACTATTCTACCCCTCAATTTTCCTTTGCTTTCTCTTCACAATCTGCATTTGCTACTCGTATTCAGTCTCGTGTCACTTTTTCTTTAACTCTCAACTCCAAATTACAGAGGGTATCAGAGTGTGGCATCTATAATTTAATATCTCCAAGACAGTCTCTGACT
>JAXCGZ010001342.1:15000-19383 GCA_037179515.1 Halocaridina rubra
TGTAATTCTCTCTCTCTCTCTCTCTCTCTCTCTCTCTCTCTCTCTCTCTCTCTCATGCACACACTTCGACGTGGGTATCTCTAGCACTAGAGATCTTGGTTTGTAGTAAAAGAGCAAGTCGTTTGAAGAGAGAACGTACTTTTGTAAATGAAAGAATAATAGAGAGTTGGATTTCGATAAACGAAGAGACCGTCCACACTAAATGTACACAAGTTTTAAGGAATCATTACAATTAAAAGATTAAAAAATAAACTGGGAAAAGAAATACATAAACATCTATCTACTTATACGATTGTTGTATATCTTTCACTTTTATCCGTTTTGAAGGTCATGTGCCCTTGAAGCATGCGCGCTCTGACGTCCTTTGTATGGTTCCTTCGCTTACACTATAGGGACAGGCAGTGACATACATTCACAGGATAGAATAAACCGCTTTGTCCTAACCTTGGAACGAAGGGGAATACGTCTTTAAAAGCAGGTAAACCGTTCTAAAAATATCTAGGTTGACACCTGAACTTAATAAGAGATGCTTAAAATCTGCAATATTCTCTCTCTCTAGATTGATTGATTGGGAATGGTCCCGAACTAGACCAAACGTTTGGTTTGTAAAACATTTTTCTGCCAAATTCAGTAAAGGCGTACTTCATGCGATTAGCACCTGATGGCTTAAGAGCGTGATGAGTGCAATATTATTAATGACTGGAAGCTCAGAATCGATAAAACTTTCCATAAAAAAACGTTAATACTTGCTGCCACAAGTAATTTAAAGGAAAGAAGTTTTATATATTTTCAAAAACTGAGCATAAACATAATTACTGAAATACGATCACCTGAAGACACTGATTCACTGTAGACGTCACTCTCCTAATGTACTACCTACTCAATCAGCACCTGCTGACTTGTGACTGATGATCTCATGATATCAGCCTTCGAGTATTCCCCGACATATCACATTTATTATACTCAATATCAACTTCAATACAGATAGGGATCTTTACATCGTCCTTCTAAGCAAAGTAAGCTTCGTAATTAATAATCATAAGTAATTAATTATAAATTACATGGCTGCAAGAGGGATGACATCTACTAGTGAACATTGGGAGAGATCATCCATTATCTTATCTGGTGATGGAGAGAGTACCTTTACTATTGTATAATGTGAGGAATAATCCTTATTAGTGAAAGATGGAAATACCTTCGCAAGTGACACTGAGAGGGATCACTTTAACATGATCCACCATGAGCAAAATCAAGGTTATGAGTGAAAATGGTTGCTTTCACTTTTTCATATGTGCAGCGACATTTGAAAAATGGGAATATATATATATATATATATATATATATATATATATATATATATATATATATATATATATATATATATATATATATATGTGTGTGTGTGTGTGTGTGTGTGTGTGTGTGTGTGTGATTACCTAATTGTGATTACCTAATTGTGTTTACGGGAAAGAGCCCAAAGCTCGTATCTTCCCGTCTCCTGATCGGTTCCATTTTAGACTTAGTGATACTTATCATACCTGTCCTTAAAACTATGGATTGAGATAGCATTAACTACCTCTTCGCTTAGCCAATTCCAATTATCAACTACTCTTACACTGAAAAAGTATTTCCTTACATCCTGCAAAGAAGTTTTCTTACGAAGCTTCAAACTATGACCTCTAGTTCTAGAGCCAGCCATATCAAAATATCGATCCCTATCCACTCTATCATAACCATGAAGGAATTTAAAGACTGTCACCATATCCCCCCTCACTCTTCTAGCTTCGAGTGATGGTAAGTCTAATTCCCTCAGCCTCTCATCATAACTGAGATTGCGTATTTCTGGCACCAGTTTCGTGGCATGTCTTTGAACTTTTTCAAGCTTAGCTATGTGCTTTTTCAAGTGCGGATTCCAAAAGGGGGCTGCATATTCCAGTTTTGGCCTCACATAGGTTACATAAATATTTCTGAACATTTCCTTGTCCATGTGCCTGAAGGCTACCCTTACATTTGATAAGAATGCATATGCTGCCCTTACTATGCCATTTATATGTATTTCTGGAGACAAATCTGCCAGTATGTTTACTCCTAGATCTCTCTTATTTTCTGTCTCTTGAAGTTGTACTCCAGCCACCGAGTAGTCAAGCTTGGGCCTTCTTGCACTTGTACCCATTCTCATTACCTTACATTTTGAAGTATTGAATTTCATTAGCCACTTTTCTCACCACTCATGCAGATTATTTAGATCCTCCTGAAGTTCTCTACCATTGTTCTCGTTTTTTACTTTCTTCACAATCTTTGCATCATCTGCAAACATATTCATGGATGAATTTACAGACTCTGGTAGGTCATTTACATATACAAGGAACAAAAGTGGCCCTAAAACTGAACCCTGTGGAACTCCACTACTAACTCTTCTCCATTCAGACACTGAGTGTCTTACTCTAACCCTCTGTTCCCTTCCTTCTAAGTAAGTTTTTATCCATTCCAAAACATTTCCACCTATTCTAGCCATTGATTGCAGCTTCCTAATAAGTCTCCCATGTGGAACAGTATCAAACGCTTTCTGGAAGTCTAGGAATATGCAATCTGCCCAGCCCTCTCTTTCCTGTAAGATTTGGCTTACCTCATCATAAAATTCTAATAAGTTTGTTACTTTTGATCTACCTTCTCTGAAGCCATGTTGCCTCACTGACAGAAAGTTGAAGGATTCCAAGTGAAGAGAGATATATTTCCTTAGTAGTTTCTCCATAACTTTGCAAACTATGCTGGTCAAGGAAACAGGTCTATAGTTCAGAGCCGTATCCCTCCTTCCATTTTTGAAGATAGGTATCACATTTGCTTGTTTCCAGCATCTTGGAATCTCCCCCGACTCCAGTGACTCCTTAAATATGATACTTAGTGCCACTGATATTGTGTTTGCGCATTTTTTAAGCACATGAGGGGATATGTCATCAGGACCTGTAGCTTTATGAACATCTAAATCCATCAGCGCTTTGCATACCTCTGTGGCTGTAAGGTTGATGTTCTCTAATACCGGCCCTTGAGCTTCTATCACTGCAATCTGAGGGGGTGGGGTATTTTCTACTGTAAATACTGACTGAAACTCCTTGTTCAATTCTTTGCAGATCTCTTCATCCGTCTCAGTGATGCTTCCATCCGCTCTCTTTAGCCTTAAAACCTGTTCTTTTACCTTCAGTTTTCCTCTGATAAAGCTGTGGAAAAGCTTGGGATTTTCTTTAGCCCTCCTGGTGATGTCCCTCTCATAATCTCTCTCTGCCTCTCTCCTTTTACTTAGGTAGTCATTTCTTGCTCTTTTGTAGGTTTGCCAGGCATTTATGTTTTTCTCCTCCTATACCTTTTCCAGCATTTGTCTCTCCACTCCTTAGCTCTTTTACACCCATTATCGAACCATTTCTCTCTGGCATGAATTACACCTACTTTGGTGACAGGTATGCAGCAATCTACTATCTTCCCATATTTCTCACAAAAGATGTCATACATTTCTTGTACAGATTTGTTGTAAAATAAGGTTCTCCAGTCAATAACTGCAAAAAGCTCATCCATTTTGATGTAATCTCCTTTCGGATAGTTCCTCCTCATGTCCTCAGTGCCTCTACTCTCAAGAAGAATATCTTCAATGATATACTCCATCAACAACACACAGTGGTCACTCTTTCCAATTGGTGGTTCATACTCAATTTTTTCAATATCCAACACATTATCTGTGAACACTAGATCAAGTAGTGATGGCTCATCCCCACCCCTGGCCCTTGTGTGTGTGTGTGTGTGTGTGATTACCTAATTGTGATTACCTAATTGTGTTTACGGGAAAGAGCCAAAAGCTCGTATCTTCCCGTCTCCTGATCGGTTCCATTTTATACTTAGTGATACTTATCATACCTGTCCTTAAAACTATGGATTGAGATAGCATTAACTACCTCCTCCCTTAGCGAATTCCAATTATCAACTACTCTTACACTGAAAAAGTATTTCCTTACATCCTGCGAAGAAGTTTTCTTACGAAGCTTCAAACTATGACCTCTAGTTCTAGAGCCAGCCATGTCAAAATATCGATCCCTATCCACTCTATCATAACCATGAAGGAATTTAAAGACTGTTACCATATCCCCCCTCACTCTTCTAGCTTCGAATGATGGTAAGTCTAATTCCCTCAGCCTCTCATCATAACGTGTGTGTGTGTGTGTGTGTGTGTGTGTGTGAATCATTTTTACCCCGACCGGGACTTGAGCCTGTGACTTACAATTAAGCCAAGGTGCTACCAACTACACCTTGGCTTAGTAATTATAAGTCCCAGGTTCAAGCCACAGTCGGGGTAAAAATTATCCATGTTTTCACATAAGGTAATGTGCTTATTTGGTC
>JAXCGZ010001343.1:0-2500 GCA_037179515.1 Halocaridina rubra
AGTGTACTATTGATTAAAACAAAACACTATAAAGAGAAGGAAAACGATAAAGAAACAAATAAAGAGGGTGTTACCTTTGCCACGATCGGTTTATATATATATATATATATATATATATATATATATATATATATATATATATATATATATATATATATATATATATATATATATATATATATATATATATATATATATATATATATATATATATATATATATATATATATATATATATATATATATATATATATATATATATATATATATATATATATATATATATATATATATATATATATATATATATATATATATATATATATATATATATATATATATATATATATATATATATATATATATATATATATATATATATATATATATATATATATATATATATATATATATATATATGCGTATGTATAATTACCTAATTGTAATTACCTAATTGTGCTTACGGGAAAGAGCCATATTCTCGCAACTCCCCGTCTCACGGTCGCTTCCATTTTTTTACTCAGTGATACTTATCATATTTGTCCTTAAAACTATGAATTGAGTTAGTATTAATTACCTTCTCGTTTAGCAAATTTCAATCATCAACTACTCTTACATAAAAAAAAAAAATATTTCCTTACATCATGCAAAGAACTATGACCTCTAGTTCTAGAGCCAGCCATATCAAAATCCGATCCCCATCCACTCTGTCAAAGCCACGAAGGAATATAAACTCCGTCACCATATTCCCCCTTAGTCTCCTAGCTTCGATGGATGGTAAATCTAATTTCCCTCAGCCTCTCCTCATAACTGAGATTGCGTATTTCTGACACCAGTTTCGTGGCATGTCTTTGAACTTTTTCCATCTTATTTATGTGCTTTTTCAAGTGTGGATTCCAAAAGGAGGCTGCATATTCAAGCTTTAGTCTGACATAGGTTTCATAACTATTTCTGAACATTTCCTTGTCCATGTGTCTGAAGGCTATCCTTACATTTGCAAAGAAGGCATATGCTGTCTTTACTATGACATTTATATGCATTTCTGGAGACAAATCTGTCAGTATGTTTACTCCTAGATCTCTCTCATTCTCCATTTCGTAGAAGTTCTGCACCTGCTATTGAGAATCCAAGCTCGGGCCTTCTTGCACTTGGATCCATTTTCATTATCTTACATTTTAAAGTATTGAATTTCCTTAGCCACTTTACTGACGGCTCATGCAGACTATTTAGGTTTGCAGGTGAGTAATTAGTTAATTGCCTAATTATCATTACCTAATTGTGGTTACGGGAAAGAGCCCTAATCTCGTAACTTCCCGTCTCCTGATCGGTTCCAATTTGTACTAGTGATACTTATCATACTTGTCCTGAAAACTATGGATTGAGTTAGCATTAACTACCTCCTAGCTTAGCCAATTCCAATTATCAACTAATCTTACACTAAAAAAGTACTTCCTTACATCCTGCAAAGAAGTTTTCTTACGAAGCTTCAAACTATGACCTCTAGTTCTAGTGCCAGCCATATCAGTATATATATATATATATATATATATATATATATATATATATATATATATATATATATATATATATATATATATATATATATATACATATATATATATATATATATATATATATATATATATATATATATATATATATATATATATATATATACATATATATATATATATATATATATATATATATATATATATATATATATATATATATATATATATATATATATATATATATATATATATATATATATATATATATAGATATATATATATATATATATATATATATATATATATATATATATATATATATATGTACATACATATATATATAATTGCCTGTGCTCATGATTCGAACATACATAACAATCGATCAGTGTACCAATGAAGGCTTTAAAGTAGGTAAGAGATTTAGCCACTGACCGCTAGAGAAGGGAATGAACACATCCTACTGAGTGTTTCTGATCAACTAACTCAAATATATCACCGCTACTCACAGCTTGCTCTTATATTTCATTCAGATCCATGTTCCACTGACGGGTCAGGTGGATTAAAAAGTTTCATGTGTTCACACTTCATAATGTGTTTATTTGACCTATGTAGATGCCAATGTATAAACTATATTACATCCAATGTTCACATTCCCCCTTGTACCTAAAGTGGAGGGGGGGGTGCCAGTCAAGGTATATACTTATTCAGCAGCAAGGCAGTTCACCCCAATTGACTCAGATTCTTTGGGATAATGGGTCACCATAGTTAACCACAGTGTGAGATGGTTAAGTTCTACTGACGTGGATCACGGGAGCTGTAGCTGGATTACCCACCCCAATTCATCTCGCCACATTCCCTTTGAACAAAAGTGTTAATTAAATGTTCAAACTAACTCTGAATGTGTTTAATCCCTGCTCAAACAGGAAACAGAAAGATTCTTTTAACGCCTTCAAGGATAGAGTCTGTAATGCCTTATGGCCATTGTG
>JAXCGZ010001343.1:5000-12500 GCA_037179515.1 Halocaridina rubra
AACCTCTGTTCCCTTCCATCTAAGTAAGTTTTTATCCATTTCAAGACATTTCCACCTATTCTAGCCATTACTTGCAGCTTCCTAATAAGTCTCCCATGTGGAACAGTGTCAAACGCTTTCTGGAAGTCTAGGAATATGCAATCTGCCCAGCCCTCTCTTTCCTGTAAGATTCGGCTTACCTCATCATAAAATTCTAATAAGTTTGTTACTGTTGATCTACCTTCTCTGAAGCCATGTTGCCTCACTGACAAAAAGTTGAACGATTCCAAGTGAAGAGAGATATGTTTCCTTAGTAGTTTCTCCATAACTTTGCAAACTATGCTGGTCAAGAAAACTGGTCTATAGTTCAGAGCCGTATTCCTCCTTCCCTTTATGAAGATAGGTATCACATTTGCTTGTTTCCAGCATCTAGGAATCTCCCCTGACTCCAGTGACTTTTTAAATATGATACTTAGTGCCACTGATATTGAGTTTGCGCATTTTTTAAGTACATGAGGGGATATGTCATCAGGACCTGTAGCTTTATGAACATGTAACTCCATCAGCGCTTTGCATACCTCTGTGGGTGTAAGGTTGATGTTCTCTAATACCGGCCCTTGAGCTTCTATCTCTGCAATCTGAGGGGGTGCGGTATTTTCTACTGTAAATACTGACTGAAACTCCTTGTTCAATTCGTTGCAGACCTCTTCATCCATCTCAGTTATGCTTCCATCCTCTCTCTTAAGCCTAAAAACCTGTTCTTTTACCTTCAGTTTTCCTCTGATAAAGCTGTGGAAAAGCTTGGGATTTTCTTTAGCCTTCCTGGTGATGTCCCTCTCATAGTCTCTCTCTGCCTCTCTTCTTTTACTTAGGTAGTTATTTCTTGCTCTTTTGTAGGATTGCCAGGCTTTTATGCTTTTTCTCCTCCTATACCTTTTCCAGCATTTGTCTCTCCACTCCTTAGTTCTTTTACACTCATTATTGAACCATTTCTCTCTGGCATGAATTACACCTACTTTGGTGAAAGGTATGCAGCAATCTACTATCTTCCCATATTTCTCACAAAGGATATCATACATTTCTTGTACAGATTTGTTGTAAAATAAGGTTCTCCAGTCAATAACTGCAAAAAGCTCATTCATTTTGATGTAATCTCCTTTCGAATTGTTCCTCCTCACGTCCTCAGTGCCTCTACTCTCAGGCAGAATATCTTCAATGATATACTCCATCAACAACACACAGTGGTCACTCTTTCCAATTGGTGGTTCATACTCAATCTGTGAATACTAGATCAAGTAGTGATGGCTCATCCCCACCCATGGCCTTCGTTGGTTCCATTACATGTTGGTGTAGGAAATTCCCTTGTACACAATCTAGGAATCTTGCCCCGAATGAGTCCTCACCACTATGTGGGTCAAGGTTTATCCAATCTATCTCTCTAAGATTAAAATCTCCCATAATCAAAATCATACATTTTCTCCCTCCCGTGCCATGTTAACAACTGAGTTCATGACTTCAATAGTACCTATATGACTTTCCTCATAAACTTCTAGCCTATTCTGGTTCCTTGGTGGGTTATATACAACAGTTATTATAATGCTCTCTGACCAAGTATTTATGCGAGCAACAAGAAATTCCCTGAACTCACTTTCTATAGCCAAGTTTATATCTTCAACTTGAATGCTTTCACTTATGAGCAGTGCTATCCCTCCACCAGTCCTCTCAGATCTTTCAACCCTTAATATTCTGAAGCCCTTAGGAAAAACTGTGACACTGTTTATGTCCTCACTCAACTTAGTCTCTGTAATTGCTACTATATCTGCCTTACTGTTGTGAATCCTATCTTTTAATTCTACTGCCTTACCAGCTAATCCATCAGCATTTGTGTATAACAATCTTAATGAGGCCCCATCCCCTGATCTTCTGTCACTATCTTCTTTATCTCCCCTTTGTCTGGAAGAACTCTTAAATGAAAATGTTTCTTCTTTTCTTCATGTCTTTCCTCATTTAATCTTCTTGCCTCTTGCAACAAGTTTTTGATCTTTCCCATCTCTTCCTGTGTTTTTTATCGTCTAATGAACACTTCTTTGAATTCTTGAAGGTCTTTTAGACTTTTTTTCTCAACAATATATCCTTACATGTTTCCCCTCTCTCAAAGGTTACTTTTGTTGGTCTCGGCTTTCCTTCCCTCGAATATTTGCCTAGTTAGTGAATGTTTACAATATCCTCAGGACCACAAACTACTCCAAGCCTTCTTATCAGGTCTACAACCCTAGTTTTATTTTCTGTATGTGTGTGTGTGTATGTGTGTGTGTGTGTGTGTTTATGTATTTGCAAAATTATTTTTTCCATAGAGGACCCTACGCTCGTAGCTCCGTCAGTTTCCTCGTATCTTACATTTTGATTCACTAACAATTTTCATATCTTATCTTAAATCTGTGAATTCATTTAGAGTTTAGAGTTTCTTCCTTGGTAAATTCCAGTACTTAACTCAGCTTACACTAAAAAGTTTTCTCTTAAGTCCCGCAAAAAACCTTTCTTATTTGACTCTAAATTAAGACCTATAGTTCTATATGCACCTTTTAATATCTATCTATCTATCTATCTAGCTATATATATATATAAATATATATATATATATATATATATATATATATATATATATATATATATATATATATATATATATATATATATATATATATATATATATATATATATATATATATATATATATATATATATATATATATATATATGCCCTGTGGTGGCACGCACAACATCAAAGAATAGCCCCAACGTATTCCCTGTGTGTAGTAAGAGGAAATTAAAAGTAGACGGGGTGAAGGGACTGGGAATACCCCCCTAGTATTAACCTCCCACGAGACGTCAAAGAAGAAGGGGAGTAGAGGGGAGAATAACTTTTCAGCAAACTCTAGTTTTAGGGTGTCTAAATGTGTGTGGTTGTAGTACGATAGAGGGCATAAGATGTGAGATTGAATATATGTTTGGTAGGAGGAGGATGGATGCATTGGCATTGTGTGAGACGAAGATGAAAGGAAAACGAGAAGTGGCATTTGGTGATGTGACAGGTAAGGTGTCTGGGGTTGAAAGGGAGAGAGCGAGAAAAGGTGTGGCATTATTGCTGAGTGAATGGATGGTAAATAAGGAAGTGGAATGGAAAGAAGTGTCATCTAGGCTGATGTGGGTGAGGGGTGGGATAGGTAGGGAATGTTGGGCTTTTGTTAGTGTGATTACGTAATTGTGTTTACGGGAAAGAGCCCAAAGCTCGTATCTTACCGTCTCCTCATCGATTCCGTTTTTTACTTAGTGATACTTATCATACCTGTCCTTAAAACTATGGATTGAGATAGCATTAACTACTTCCTCGCTTAGCGAATTCCAATTATCAACTACTCTTATACTGAAAAAGTATTTCTTTACATCCTGCAAAGAAGATTTCTTACGAAGCTTCAAACTATAACCTCTAGTTCTAGAGCCTGCCATATCAAAATATCGATCCCTATCCACTCTGTCATAACCATGAAGGAATTTAAAGACTGTCACCATATCCCCTCTCAATCTTCTAGCTTCGAGTGATGGTAAGTCTAATTCCCTCAGACTCTCATCATAACTGAGATTACGTATTTCTGGCACCAGTTTCGTCGCATGTCTTTGAACTTTTTCAAGCTTAGCTATGTGCTTTTTCAAGTGCGGATTCCAAAAGGGGGCTGCATACTCGAGTTTTGACCTTACATAGGTTACATAAATATTTCTGAACATTTCCTTGTCCATGTACCTGAAGGCTACCCTTACATTTGATAAAAATGCATATGCTGCCCTTACTATGCCATTTATATGTATTTCTGGAGACAAATATGCCAGTATGTTTACTCCTAGATCTCTCTCATTTTCTGTCTCTTGAAGTTGTACTCCAGCCACCGAGTAGTCAAGCTTGGGCCTTCTTACACTTGTACCCATTCTCATTACCTTACATTTTGAAGTATTGAATTTCATTAGTAACTTTTCTGACCTCTCATGCAGACTATTTAGATCTTCCTGAAGTTCTCTACCATTGTTCTCGTTTCCTACTTTCTTCACAAGCTTTGCATCATCTGCAAAGATATTCATGAATGAATTTACAGACTCTGGTGGGTCATTTACATATACAAGGAACAAAAGTGGCCCTAAAACTGAACCCTGTGGAACTCCACTACTAACTCTTCTCCAATTCAGACACTGAGTGTCTTACTCTAACCCTCTGTTCCCTTCCTTCTAAGTAAGTTTTTATCCATTCCAAGACATTTTCACCTATTCTAGCCATTGCTTGCAGCTTCCTAATAAGTCTCCCATGTGGAACAGTGCCAAACGCTTTCTGGACGTTTCGGAATATGCAATCTGCCCAGCCCTCTCTTTCCTGTAAGATTCGGCCAGGATGTGAGAGAAGTGAGTAAGAGCATGATGAATTTTGGAATTAGTTAACTAGGTGTGTGGATGGTCTGAGTAGAAGGAACTATGTAGTTGTGTTGGGTGACTTGAATGCCAGAGTGGGTGATGGAGAGGTAGAAGGTGTTGTAGGAAAGTATGGGGTACCACGTGGGAATGAGAGTGGCGAGAGACTGTTAGATATGTGTGTGGAGGAAGATTTGGTGATAGATAACAGTTTTTACAAGAAGAAGTTAATAAATAAGTATACATGGATAAGAGTGGCAAATGGAAGAGTGAAATGAAGAGCACTGCTGGATTATGTGTTGGTAGCAAAGAGCATGATTGGCAGAGCGAAAGATGTGCATGCATTAGGGGCGTGGCTGCTGGGATGTCTGATCATTTTTTGGTTTAAGTAAAAGTGGTAGTAGCAAAAGAGTGGGGAAATAGAGTGGGGGGTGTAGAAGGGAAATGGTGAAGGTTGAAGATTGAAAAAGCCAGAGAAGAGACAGGAATATCAGGACAGGTTGAAAGTGGCATATGACAGGGTGAAAGAAAGAGAAGTTGGGGACTTAAAGGAGGAATGGGGGTTGATGAAAGAATGTGTTGTGGGACATGCAAGTGATGTGTGTGGAAAGAGGTTTGTTGGAGGTGGCATGAGGAGGGGGAGCAAGTGGTGGAATGAAGGGGTGAAAATGAGGGCGGATGAGAAAAAGAGGGCTTTTCAGGAATGGCTGCAGTGTAACAGTATGGAGAAGTATGAAAGATATAGGGAGAAAAATGTGGAAACCAAGTGGAAGGTAGAGGAAGAGGAGAGGTTGGCAAATGATAGATGGGGAGAGGATTGTAGTAAGTCATAAGAGGAGAATAAGAATGGGTGCATCGAGGATGGAAGAGACAGTGAAAGATGTGAATGGAATGATGTTAACAGGTAACGATGCAATGATAATATGGGCAGAATATTTTGAGTGCTTGCTGAATGTTGAGGAAGATAGAGAGGCAGCTATAATGGCAGTGGGGGGGGGGTTCAAGTGCCAGTAATGGGAGGTGAAAATGAGAGATTACAACAGAGGAGGTGAAAAGGGCATTGGATGAAGCAAAAGCGGGCAAAGCTCCTGGAATGGATGGTGTGAGAGCAGAGATGTTGAAAGCAGGGGGTGTGACTGCATTGGAATGGTTATTGAGAGTCTTTAATATATGTATTATGTTGTCAATGGTGCAAATGGAATGGGTGATTGCTAGTATAGTGCCAACATACAAAGGTAAAAGAGATGTATATGAATGCAGTAATTTTAGGGGTATAAGTTTGTTGAGTGTGGTAGGAAAAGTGTATGGAACGATACTGATTAATAGAATTAGGGATAAGACAGAAAATGTGATCGCAGAACTGCAGAGTGGTATTAGGAGAGGTAAAGGTTGCATAGATCAGATTTTTATAGTTAGGCAGTTATGTGAGAGATATTAAGCAAAGGGTAAGGATGTGTATTTTGCATTTTTTGGATCTGGAGAATGTGTATGATAGAGTTGATAGAGAGGCAATGTGGAATGTTTTGAGGTTATTTGGAATTGATGGTAAACTGTTGCATGCAGTGAAGAGTTTGTATGAGCTTGTGTTAGGGTAGGGAATGAAGTGAGTGAGTGGTTTCCAGTGAGTGTGGGACTGAGACAGGAATGTGTGATGTCACCATGGCTGTTCAATTTGTATATTGATGGAGTCGTAAGAGAGGTGAATGAGCGAGTGCGTGGTCGAGGTTTGAGAATGGTAGATGGGGATGATAACGAGTGGGAACTGAATCAGTTGCTTTTTGCAGATGATACTGTGGTGGTGGCATATTCAGACGAGAAGCTGTGTCAGTTAGTGTCAGAATTTGGAATGGTGTGTGAGAGAAGGAAGTTGCGAGTGAATGTGGGAAAGAGTAGGGTTATGAGGAGTACAAGGAATGAGGATGGTGCTGGATTGAATGTTATGTTGAATGGAGAGACACTTGAGGAAGTTGATCAGTTTAAGTATTTATGCTCGGTTATAGCTACAAATGGTGAAGTGGAAGCAGATGTGTGTCACAGAGTGAATGAAGATTGTAAAGCGTTGGGTGCGTTGAAAGGAGTGATGAAGAATAGAGGGTTGGATATGAATGTTAAGAAAGTTTTGTATGAGAAAGTGGTTGTGCCAATTGTGATGTATGGATCAGAGTTATGGGGTATGAAAGTAATAGAGAGACGGAAACTAAATGTGTTTAAGATGAAATACCCGAGGAGTATGATTGGTGTATCTCGGTTGGATAGGGTTAGGAAAGAAGTGGTGGGAGCAAGGACGGGTGTGAGGAGAGAATTTTGCAGCCAGAGTAGATATGAATGTTCTGAGATGGTTTGGCCACGTGGAATGAATGGATGATGAAAGACCGCTGAAAAAGGTGTTGAATGCGAGAGTTGATAGGTTATATGCTAGAAGGAGGTCTAGGTTTGGGTGGATGGATGGAGTAAGGAGAGCCCTGAATGATAGGAGGATGGATGTGAGGAAGGCTAGCGAGAGTGCTAGGAATAGGAATAAGTGGCAAGCGATTGTGACACAGCTCTGATGGGCATCTGCTATTACCACGGGGATGCATCTTACAGAGGTAACCCTGTGTTAGGGGCAGTAGGGGAGTTGGCATTTATGAAGCGACGCAGGTTGTGGAGGAGCCGGGAGGATGGGCTGTGGCACTCCAGCAGTGCCATCTGAAGGGTCGCTAGCTTCCTCGTCATTGCACTTAGACCAATGTAATCCCATTATTGTTTCCTTTTTTATGCAGCTACCCCCCAGTTGAGGGAATCATGTATATATATATAATGTATATATATAGAATGCATATATATATATATATATATATATATATATATATATATATATATATATATATATATATATATATATATATATATATGTATGCGTATGCATATATACGTATATTTATATATAAATATACGTATAAATATATATATATATATATATATATATATATATATATATATATATATATATATATATATATATATATATATATATATATATATATATATATATATATATATATATATATATATATATATATATATATA
>JAXCGZ010001344.1:2500-5000 GCA_037179515.1 Halocaridina rubra
TATATATATATATATATATATATATATATATATATATATATATATATATATATATATATATATATATATATATATATATATATATATATATATATATATATATATATATATATATATATATATATATATATATATATATATATATATATATATATATATATATATATATATATATATATATATATATATATATATATATATATATATATATATATATATATATATATATATATATATATATATATATATATATATATATATATATATATATATATATATATATATATATATATATATATATATATATATATATATATATATATATATATATACATATATATATATATATATATATATATATATATATATATATATATATATATATATATATATATATATATATATATATATATATATATATATATATATATATATATATATATATATATATATATATATATATATATATATATATATATATATATATATATATATATATATATATATATATATATATATATATATATATATATATATATATATATATATATATATATATATATATATATATATATATATATATATATATATATGGATAGTAGGTTGGCCATGGCACCAGCCGCCCGTTGAAAGACTACGACTGAAGGTATTAGGATGCAACTAGGACTGGTCCAGACAGTTCCAGGTTGAATCTTCCTTCAGGACGGTTCTTTCCTCATGCCTACATCTACACTGAATATTCTGGCATATTCATTACACATCTCTTGCTATTCCATTACATTTGACAAGTCACAGCATTCTGCACATCTGTCTCTTTTACTTTCCTTTTCCTCACATTTTGTCATTATTTATGGAAGGTTCACAACTAATGGCCCCCAGTACCCGGCATAGTGGGGTGCGAAGAATCTCCGGGGATTGTGTTGACTCCACCATTGGCTTGAGGGCAGACACGCCTGGTGGTAGTAATGGTTCTGCTCTTAACCTTGCACCTCCTAATAGATCTGCTTCTTTCACTCTTCACTATTCAAACATTCGTGGGCTGAACTCTAATCTTTCGTCTGTGGAACAGCACTTGGGCACTTTCCTCCCTAACCTCCTCCTCCTATCTGAAACCCAGTTGTCTATACATGCTTCCACTGACCCTTTCCAAGTCTCCCACTATAATCTGTATACTCGTTTTCGTTCCAAAGGTGGGGTCTGTGCTTACTGCAACATTAACACTCCTACTGTGAGGCTCATGGACCTTGAATCTCCTGACTTTGATGTTCTCTGGCTAAAAATCTATCTCTCCACTACCACTATCATCCTCTGCTTCTGCTACTGTTCTCCAAACTCCACCGAGTTTGTGTCTTTCTTTGAATATCTCTCCTCGTGCCATGAGTCCTTGCTATCTTCTCACCCACATGCCGAAGTTCTGTACATTGGAGACTTCAATGTACACCACAGTGAGTGGCTTCATTCTTCTCACACTGATGTGGGAGGAAGTGAGGCTCTTGCTTTCTCTATTACTCACGATCTGGAGCAAATTATCAAACATCCTACTCGCGTTCCTGATCGTCACGAACATGCTGCTAACACTCTTGACCTTTTTTTTACTTCTAACCCTTCAAACTACTCTTATTCCGTGCTTTCCCCTCTTGGTAAATCTGACCACTCTATGATCTCTGTCTCTTCCATTTTCGCTCCCCCACCACCAATCCCTCCTACTCAACGCCGCCTTTGGCACTTCGAGCAAACTCAATATGAAAATTTATGTAACTTTCTCTTTGACTTTCCATGGGATGACTACTGCTTTCGGTCCCGCAACCCTGATCGGGTAGCTGTAAAAGTTGCCGAGATCGTGACTGCGGGAATGGAGGCGTACATCCCCTCTTCTACAAAAACTTTCTCTCCCCCTAAACCTTGGTTTGACCGTGCCTGCTCCATGGCTATCCACGCTAGGAATCAGGCTCACCGATCTTACCAAGCCTCTCCTTCCGGTTTAACTCGCTCTGCTTTTATTATAGCTAGGAATCGCTGTACATCTCAGATTCGAAGGTCTAAGGCTTCCTTCATAAGAAGGAAAGTTGATGACCTTAACTCCTCTCCCACTGACAAATGCTTCTGGTCCTTAGCCAAAAACCTCATCAAAAACTTCTGTAACTCAAGCTTTCCCCCTCTCCTTCGTTCTGATGGTTTTATAGCTTGCTCTCCCACTGACAAAGCCACTCTCTTGGCTCTCATTTTTCTGCCAACTCTTCTATCAACGATTCCAGCGCACCTGTTCCTCAGTCTTTTCCCCTCTCTAACCCTATGCCCTCCCTTATCCTTTCTTCACGCAAAGTTCATAAGGTTCTTCGCTCACTAAAGACAAACAAGGCATCTGGTCCCGATGGTATCCCTGCAAGGTTCCTTAAGGAGTTTGCAGATGAACTGACTCCCGAGCTTTGCCGTCTTTTTCGCCTCATTCTGTCAACCAGTATCTATTCTTCTTCTTGGAAGCATGCTCTAGTTCAACCTG
>JAXCGZ010001344.1:7500-12500 GCA_037179515.1 Halocaridina rubra
TGGTCAAGCTGAGAATAAAGCGTTTGAATTTCGTGTTCTAAATAATTAGAGCTGCAGATCCGGAGGGCTCTAAGGAATAAATTCGAAGCTATACCTAATTATACTTTTTCTTCATGATAACTATAAAAGTGCACATAAGACGCAGAGTGGGTGGATTTTCTATAGACTTTAAAGTTGTAACCCAAAGAATCTCTAACAATGAGGACATCAAGAAAAGGCATTTGGTTTTCATTTTCCCATTCTACATTAAATTTAATGGAAGGAACTAATATATTTAATTGTGCTACAAATTCGTCAAATGTACCCCAGGCATCATCCCAATAACTAGAAATGTCATCAACATAGCGCAGCCAAATCATGTTTGGAGGTTTGATTTCTCTCAGAAGCTCAGTTTCAAAATATTCCATATACAAATTGGCTAAAATTGGAGACAAAGGACTTCCCATACTACAACCGAACTTTTGCATATAAAAATTGCCATTGAAAGAAAAGACATTAGTACTCACGCAGTGTCTGATTAATTTGATAATTATTGCTATTGGTAAGGGGAAATCCTTTTTAAAGGTTTCAAGTTTCAGAGCAAGGAAATTAAGTACAGAATCTATTGGAACATTTGTAAAAAGTGATTCTACATCAAGACTGAGTAATTTAACCCCATTCATTGGAACATTGGATAACCTAAATCTCTGAATGAAATCCTCTGAATGCTTTAGGTGCGCTTTGGAAATTTTACCTAGATATGGGGATAGTAAGCTGGCTAACCATTTAGCAAGTTTAGAAGTGAAAGAGTCGCGGCATGAAACAATAGGACGCAGAGCAATATTTTCCTTATGGGTTTTGGGCAAGCCATAAAAATACGGGAGTTGTTCTTGTTACAATGGGTGCACAACTATCTAAGCATTCGAGGAAGACTTTTGTTAAAATCTCAACTTGCAAATCGACGTTATCTGTGTATTTAATTCTATTAAGTGCATTTGTGTTGTTGATTAATGTTTCACAAAAGATAACAGGGGAGTAATTTTTTAGACACCGGAATGTCTTGAGGAGAGGCTTCCTTTTCGGCTTGTTTATGCTATGCTAAACATAAACAAGCCGAAAAGGAAGCCTCTCCTCAAGACATTCCGGTGTCTAAAAAATTACTCCCCTGATATCTTTTGTGAAACATTAATCAACAACACAAATGCACTTAATAGAATTAAATACACAGATAACGTCGATTTGCAGGTTGAGATTCTAACAAAAGTCTTCCTTGAATGCTTAGATTGTTGAGCACCCGTTGTAACAAGAAAAATAACCCGCCCCTCAGCCCCCTGGCTCACTAATGACATCAAAGAGGCAATGCAAATCAGAAATCAAATACAAAAAGAGCTAAAAATGAATAGATATGATATGACTCTCCGAGAACGTTATAAAACAGAAAAGAAACGTGTCAGATCTCTCATCAGTGTAAGTAAAAAAGACTTTTACAAAAAACAATTTAATGACTCCAGACATGATACAGCAGCAACATGGAAAGTGATAAGAAGCATGATACCAAATGAAAAGAGTACCTCAGAAAGTTATGAAAATATTACGGAGGTGAAAGACAAAGCAGATAACTTTAATAACTATTTTGCTAACGTTGGCAAAAATACATATGAAAAAACTCAAGAAAACATCAACTCAGTGAATATGAGTAATTGCTTAAATGACAATTCTTCCAATGAAAACACAAGAGAGTACTTCAAGATAAATCCTATAGATTGTGCCACCCTAATTCTTACCATAAAGAGCCTAAGAAACTCTGGCTCTTATGGTTCAGATGGTATACCATTTCAGTTCATCAAAGATGCTCTACCCATGATTGCATCCTATATTCTATCTATTATGAACACTTCCATTGTTACTAAAAAGTTTCCTGACTCTTAGAAAATATCACATGTAATACCTCTGCATAAAAAGGGGGACAGAGAAGATGTTACAAACTATCGTCCCATTTCCCTGCTACCCATTTTCTCTAAAATATTAGAAAAAATTGTTGCATGCCAACTTATGTCATATTTAGAATCAAATAGACTACTAACAATTAGCCAACATGGTTTCAGACCAAAACTCTCGACGGAAACTGCACTGCTTTAAGTTACGAATAGTATATATAATAATATAGATATGAAAAAAATATCTTTGCTAATTTTATTAGACTTATCAAAAGCCTTCGACAGTGTAAACCATGAAATTCTTTTAAGTAAATGTATTAACTTAAATATTGATCCAAGCTGGTTTAGCGAGTATCTATCTAATCGTAAACAGTCCATACGTCTTAACAACATTATCTCTGTGCCAAAAAATGTATCATTTGGTGTTCCACAGGGATCAGTACTTGGTCCTATCCTCTTCTCCATTTACGTAAATGATCTATCTTCTTTCATTTCTGACTGTCTAGTCGTACAATATGCAGATGACACTCAACTACTCCTTAGTGGTGATATTAATAATCTCCCAGAGCTAACTTTAAGAGCAGAAAACACTCTGTCAAAAATTAAAACCTATTTCCAAGAAATTGGGCTGTTAATTAACGAAAGTAAAACACAGTGCATATTTATAGGTTCAAGGTTCCACATAGCACAAATTCCAGAAAACACAACAATTAATTTTTGCGACAATATTATCACACCTAGCAAAGCAGTCAAAAACCTAGGAATTCACTTTGATAACCACATGTTGTTTGATTCCCACATAGATAAAGTATGCAAAAAGGTTACAGGAACATTAATGTACTTATCACGTATAAAAGACAATTTTGAGACTACCACTCGGATAACTGTTGTTGAATCTCTAGCCCTAAGTCACATTAATTACTGCACAACTGTTTGGGGAGCTACCACTAAGACTCAGATAAACAGAATACAGAAGCTTATTAATTTTGCAGCTCGAGTTGCCCTGGGAGGAATAAGAAAATATGGCTACATCACACCAGCTCTCAATAAACTTGGGTGGCTGCGGGCAGAAAATAAGGTCGCTTATGCTATTTATGTTTTTGTATTCAAAATTTTGGACCATCATTATCCTAGCTGGCTATTTGATTTAAAAACAGTCATGGATATAAGGGGAACCAACACAAGACAGAGCAGTGAGCTCTTTATTCACAGAACAAACACAGAAGCAGGTTCAAAGATGATCACTATCAAAGGGCCAACACTCTGGAATAATATTCCAGAGCATCTTAAAAATGCATCCTCCTTCACAGCTTTCAAAGGCAAACTATATAGTTTTCTTTTGGACAAATAGTTGCTGCTCATTAAGAACTAATTATTCTCATTGTAAGGAAACAAATATGGAAATGATGCCGATAATAACGATCCTGTATCTAGTGGCATACTTACTACTTTATTATTAACATTATTGTTAACATTTTTATTACAGCATTATTATTTTCTATGAAAGCTACATTTAATTTAACTATATGTCTATCCCTCTTATTTATTATTTTAATTACATGTCTACTTATAAGTTACTATTAATGTTGAATAACCATTGTACAAAATGGAAATAAATGTTTTGATTTGATTTGATTTGATTTGATCACATTTTGACTGAGCTATGTCCCGAACATTTTTATTGAAAGTGGCAGCAACATTTACTAAGGGATTTTTGGAAAGTTTCTCATAAGTATTGGAGTCATTAAGGAGTTGCAGAGCTTTACCTATATAACAGTCTTTATCCAAAAGTACGAGTTTTCCCCCTTATCAGATTTAGTTATGATGATATTATCTTTTTGTTTAAGCGACTTAATAGCCAAGAGAAACCTTCGAGGAAGTGAACCCTTACTATCGACTTTAGCAAGCAAATTAAGAATAACCCCCTTTAAGCACATACTATTTCTATCAAAACTATTATTAGCCCAATACTTATCAAAACCGACAATATAATCAAGAAAATTATTTTTCCCTGGTTTTAATGCAAAATTTAATCCTAGTCCTAATACCGCCAATTCGTTTTTTTGTAAGCCTATGGTTGGTTAAATTGAGAACATTGTCACTTTGGAATATTTCATACCACAAACTACCATTAATCAATTTTTCCAATTTTAGTTGCAAAGAATTGGAGTGGAGGCCACTAATGTATGAAGCTCTGTCAAAAGCAAACCGCGAAAGAAAGTGGTAAATACCTTCATCTGGACAAACTAAACGTAAATGATCTGAAGCTTGGTGGAATCTTTTCCTAGCAGACTTGACTTCCATGGTAGCAATTGATAGCCGGTCTTGAAGAAACAGTCTTATGAAGTCGGGAAAGATATCCTTTTTGCTTGTCCATCTCCTGAAACCGAACATCTTTAGGCAGACCTGTTCCACTATGCATTCTTGAAGGAAGAGTTTTTGATTCTTTTTCTTAAGTAAGGCGAGAAGAGTATTTTCATAGAATCGATATGAGCTTCTCAAAGCAGGGGAATAGAGTAAGAAGTGTGACAATTTTTATAGGCAAAAGTTCGGTTGAAGTATGGGAAGTCCTTTGTCTCCAATTTTAGCCAATTTGTATATGGAATATTTTGAAACTGAGCTTCTGAGAGAAATCAAACCTCCAAACATGATTTGGCTGCGCTATGTTGATGACATTTTTAGTTATTGGGATGATGCCTGGGGTACATTTGACAAATTTGTAGCACAATTAAATATATTAGTTCCTTCCATTAAATTTAAAGTAGAATGGGAAAATGAAAACCAAATGCCTTTTCTTGATGTCATCATTGTTAGAGATTCTTTGGGTTACAACTTTAAAGTCTATAGAAAATCCACCCACTCTGCGTCTTATGTGCACTTTTATAGTTATCATGAAGAAAAAGTAAAATTTGGTATAGCTTCGAATTTATTCCTTAGAGCCCTCCGGATTTGAAGCTCTAATTATTTAGAACATGAAATTCAAACGGTTTATTCTCAGCTTGACCAACTTTGTTATCCTCCCTTTTTCTTAGACAAAGCTCTGCAGAAAGCTAAACAGGTTTTTTACAATCCTCACAGGACCCC
>JAXCGZ010001345.1:0-19285 GCA_037179515.1 Halocaridina rubra
ATGTGAAATGTAGAATAAGAGAAAATTGTATTTGGTGTATATATGCATTACGAAGTTGTTCCGGTTTTACGTCACGGACTCCCTTTTCTACCAAGGGCTAGGACGGTTGCCTTCTTGCGAAGGACTTGTTTTGGCAGATGTAATCCTTACCTTGAGTGCATGCCCTTGCTAACCTCAGACCGTGGCGGGGCGCGAACCCTCGACCTGCTTATAAATTAGTCTCTGAAAAAGGCGATTAAAAGCTTATGAATTTTGAAAGTTAAATCATCAGTGACCTCTTAAAATCTGTTGTTGATTCCATTTTACATGCTCTCAGCCCAAGCACATCCAATTGTAGCAGTATGGCAAAGACTTCTTGACCAGAGAACCATATTTCCAGTATTAGGAAGAAATAGGTTTATCTAACAGCCTAATTTCAAAGGCTTTCTTGAATTTCAAGTCGTCCTCTTCATTGGGGACTTTCCCAGGAGCGTCACATAAAAGTAGCTGATCTCAGCACCGTTGTGGTGGCAAGTTCCAGCACTGAAACCTTTCATGGATCTGATGACTAGTTTCACTTGATGGTCTTGTTATCCTTTGTGGAAAACGAAGGGTTGTTAAAATCCTGAGTCAGTTCTGAGAGGATTTTTTTTTTTATTTTTTTGCCCTCTTACAGGAAATTGATATTGAAAATCTTCCTCGTAATATAGAGTCTGGACTGTGTATAGCCTATTTTATTTTCTGAGACTGTATATTATTCCTGCCAATATATTTACACACGTAGTCATTACTAAAAGTATTTTTGTAGATTATATATATATTGTACAGTACTTGTAGTTATTTCCCTTCTACATGAAATGTAGATTATACAATTATTCTTTAAGTATTGTGTACTAATTTTTTCTTATATTTTTGCAATTACATATTTCCATATGAATTTCAAAGTTAATAACGGCCACCACAGATGAAAATAATAATAGTGCATTTTCGTTGTAATATATATTTACCTGTATTTAATGCCTTTTTAATTTTTTTTGTGGGGAGCAGGCCGGCTCCAGTTCAGACAAACGCGAACATCTGTACAAGATCCTGGTTATAGGAGAGCTTGGAACAGGAAAGACATCTATCATCAAGCGCTATGTTCACCAGTTCTTCAGTCAGCACTACAGGGCTACCATTGGTGTCGACTTCGCCCTCAAAGTTCTTAATTGGGATAACAGCACGGTGATAAGGCTCCAGCTCTGGGATATTGCAGGTACGGTTTTTGGAGCTCCACCTATTTCTTTTGTTCTTCCAGATATATATTTTCCTCAGAGCTACAAGATCTTGCTTTCATGATAACTTGCAAAAGAGATTTGTGGGTATAAATCATTTTTAATGGTATGAATCAGTATTTATCATTGGTTATCTTCCAGGCCAAGAGCGATTTGGCAATATGACAAGGGTATATTACAAAGAAGCAGTAGGGGCATTTGTTGTGTTTGATGTGACACGAGCTCAGACCTTTGATGCAGTAACCAAATGGAAGACAGACCTTGATACCAAGGTTACTTTAGCAGATGGTTCACCCATACCTGCGGTGTTGCTTGCTAATAAGGTGAAACTCTTGGCAGTTCTTACTTCTTATATATAACTTTTGACCTTGTTGGTGTGAAGTTCATGCTAATGATTTCAGTCCTTGCTATGTTATACACTGTATTTAATTAGATTGTCACTAAAGTCACATCTAAATATTTTTTCCTGTGATTACATTTAATATTGTTTGGAAGTTTAGTCATATTGGTAATAGTTCTCAAACTAATATGAAATGGAGCATTAGCAGTGGTAAACAGGATGTTGTCTTGCGATTGTTTTCATTCAGTATCCACAGATTATTTTCTCAGATTTCTTAAAATACTGTATGCATTTATATGTATGCAGTGGCTGCAATCTTCCTTTTTAAGGAGGTTGTCCGAGCCAAAGAATACACATTCACTAGAATATTATGTACTTTTTTTTTTTATCAATCTTAACCTTCAGCAGAAAACTAGATATTACTGAGTATTAACTTATCCAAGATATCTACATTCAGCTAAGAATAGTACACGTTGCAAATTCAGATACAAAAGCTTACTGTTGAGATCCCAGTATGGAAACTAGTCTGCCTGCCCTGTTGCTTTGTATCAGAGAAACGCAATGATATGAGGTTTGAGCATATTCATTATTCATTGGGCATGGCAGAGTCAAGGAACTCATTCACCAGAAGCTAATATACCTTGATCACTCCTCTAACCCCCTTGAGGATAAAGGTTTGTCATAGGTCCTGCCCACCACCCAGCTTGGGTCACCAAAAGGGTAAATGGGTGACAATCAAGTGCTTTGAGTCCTGACAGCCGCAGCTGGTTTGCCCAGCCACTTCATCACTTGGCAACCCTTCATGAATATTGAAGTATAATTTAATATTCGTTGCAGTTCTTAGAAATGAATTTTGTGTGCATTCTGTAAAATGAACCATTTTTCTAGTGCGACCAACCAAAAGAAGGTGTAGTGAACAATCCAGCTCGTATGGACGACTACTGCAGAGAACGAGGCTTCAGCGGCTGGTTTGAAACATCTGCTAAGGAAAATATCAATATTGACGAAGCAGCTAGGTTCCTTGTAAATAAGGTAACGGTTGTCCTTTTCTTCAAATTGGCTTAGAATTAGTGTAATAAATTGTTGTTTGCCATTTTGTGTGTCCCTTTTAATCTCCATTGAAATGGGGGTGGACACAGTCTGTACAGTACAGTGTTGTGTCCCATTATGTGTGTCACATTGAATCCCCATTCAAATTAGGGTGGACACAGAGAAGTTTGGGCTTAGGAATTAAGGCTGGAGACTCTTCCTGACGTCCTGCAGTGGGTCAGACAGCTGTAACTGTGCTACTGAATTTAAAATTGATCAGTGTGCAGTTTGCTTGTGTAATCAATGTTTTTGCACTTAGTTACATTACCTCGCAAGCTGACTGAAAGTATAGCTTTGTTACTTTCTGTTTTATTCTCCATTCGATGTGGGTGAGTATAGTAGAACTCATAGATGAAGGCTGGATGCCTTTCCTAATTCCCCACTGTATAGCTTTAATTTTAATAAACTAATCTTTTGAATAGAGGTCAGGACAGTTTGGCAACTTCTGCTTGTAGAACTTCTAACAACTTTCAATCTTGCAGATTCTCAGCAACGAGAAGCAGGGAATGATGATGACAGAGTCTATGGACACTGACAAGTTCTCTGTGGATGGTAAAACGAACCCAGCAGACAAGAGCGGTTGTCGCTGCTAGTTTCTCCCTCCATCTTATAAATAATTTTGCTGTATTAGAATATGATGGATAATAAACAATGCCATTGGTATCACAAACTGTGTACTGCAAAATCAAAATAGTTTTTTGACTTATACTGTATGAAAATTTTTTTATGTACTGTGTACTGTATCGTATGTGGTTCAGTACCCTTGTAATTTTAACACATGGTTAATCAAGATTAGAAGTTGAAGTACATTTTGCAAGATGTCACTTACATGATGTGACTGTTGCATATGCAAGAAATTAATGTGTGCTGTGGCACTGTATGCAAATTTTTATGCATTCTCGCATTCTATCAAAACTTAGACTGCCGCGTGCAGATGAGATTTCTTCAGATTTCATATACATTTGTGTGCTCATATAAAACAAACCCAGATCTTGTAAATATGCGTAACCCCCAGAGCCCCATGTAAAGTTAAACAACCCCATTAATTGTTAGGTTAGGTTAGGTTTAATTAGGTCTGGTTAGGTTAGATTAGGCTAATCTAGGGTAGGTTAGAAAAGGTGACTTGCCTTGTAAATATGAATAAACCAAGAGCACTCTGGGGTCACCTTTATTTACAAGATCCAAAAATTGAACTCTTCAGTAAATTTAACACTGTTTGTAGGTCCTCTTTCATCAATATGTGTTGGTGAATAAGTATTTTTTAGGTTATTATTACCATGAGAGGATTATATGTTTTATACTGCATTTATACCATGTAAATAGCATTCCTCGAGGTCAAGTAGAATCTAGTTCCCTTGCTATCCACATTTGGTTTTACTTATATGTGTTTTTTTTTTTATAAAGATCACAAGAAGTGGCAATAAAACACTGTTTTGGTGAAGACTTGTTCAACTCTAAATAATAAGATTCATGGGAAAAAAAAACCTACAGTAGAGTGATATGTTTAATGATTACTTATAGAGTATCAAGCTTTTGCTTTCCACTGAAAGCATTTTTAAGGTACCAATGTACACTCCTGTTGTAGAGATTTCATAATTTTTATATTTGGTGTTTTTGCCTCACGTGAAGCGAATTCCTTGTCTCAAGCCCTCCCTCGCCTTTAGGCAAAGTTGCGCTTACCTGAAGGTGAAGGACTTGCAAAACCAAGACATTCTCCTCATGTGAGACAACAACACCAAACACAACAGTAGGAGGACTCTACAAGAGGAAAGTTCAACAGTATTTTGAAAATGCTATTGATAGAGAGTGAAAGCTTGGTAATTAATCATTAAACACTTTCGTCTACTTTGGGTTTCTTTTTCCATTTCTAAAGTTGTCACTGACTTGCCATCTCTGAATAAGGTTATTAAGGTTTCAGAATCCTATTTTTTTTTTTTGCTGTACATCTGTTCCTGGGAGATGTACCAAGTAGAATGGAAACTTAGAGTATTTAGCTGGACTCGGTACATTTTACAACTAGCAATAAAAATCTACACTCGTATTCTTTCCGTTCATATCAGTTTAAACGCGCTTTTGGACCAAAGCCTGTGATATGATAAGTTTTTGTACAAATAAGAATGGGTAAATGTTAAGGAAATGGATGTATTCAGTTATAGATATAGAAAAAAAAATATTGTTAGTCATCCAGTTGTTATTGCAAGTTCATGTGTTGAGATTCTTATACCCATTACTAGAAATTTTATTCTTGTAAATTTTTGTAACATGTATGAACCTGTTATAATTTATTCTGATGTAGAACATCTGTAAGCTTATTAATGTGGTTATAAGTGAGAGCTCTCTGAAACTATCAGTACTATTAGAAAATTTTGTGGCTTTGGTTTTCCTTTAACACAGAGTATATCTGTCATTTGAAATGCTTAACAGTATTGTAGTGCATGTATATATGTAAACTCCAATTTCCCATTTGGAAGAGCATGAACACTGATATAAGAGAAACTCCAAGAATTTCTGAATGATTTTATGATAGATTAACTTCAGTCTTGAATTATATACAGTTGTCCCTCATCTTGTGCTATTCATTAATTCCACCACTTCCTGTTTACATTAGAAATCATTTATAGTCAAAACCCTTATATAAATGCATTTCAGCCTCACATATACGCCCAACCTCCTATATGATTTAAAATGTGCCTAGATTATGGCACTGTGCTTAAACTTGGCCTAATACAATTTTGATTTATGTAGGAACAGTAGTGTAGTTGTTATAATATAAATTTCAGGTTAAAATTTCATGAAATTACTTTTTTTCTACAGTCCCAAACATGTATATTCAAAACTGCACTATTTGAAACCTTATAAGATGAGGGACAACTGTACTTTACTGGAAGCTGTGTTGTATGTAATATGACAGCTGGCAAATAGGAGAATGTGTATTTCTACAAAAAGTATTAATATGAAATTTTATAATATATTACCCCCAAAGATCAGTTAGGTCTTCCATGCCACGTTCTGCTCTGTGTACAAGGTGAATAGGCAAGACTCAAAGGTAACGTCGGCAGTACAGTGACTGCAAGTACCTGTATAGTTGGATTATGCTCACTGTCTCCTCCGTGTATAAAAGTACTGTATAAATAATGATACTACTGTATTTTCAATGGAGTTGAAGACCTTTACACATTCCAAACCCGTCCTTGTGTATTTATAGGCCGCTTACAGTACTTTTTCATAATTTGAGGTCTGAAAAAAGAAGTACTTAGTCTAGTAATGATGTATTTTCTTAACACCTTTTCTAAATAGGTTATTCCATATAATTTCATAATACACTTTGTCATCAATATATCATTCACATAGTTATCTAATCCACAGATGAATATTAACATCTTGTGTCATCTCAGTGATAATACTTTTGCCTAGGGGACAGAGAGAAAGCTCTGCAAATTTTATTCAAAACTTTAGAACACAACATCAGTTTCATATTTGTTATTTAAGGAAACACTATTTCAAATGCAGAGTGAAATTTTTTGCATTGATAATTGCCATGGTCATAGCTTTATACTGATACAATACACCAAAAAAATTTTATGATTATAAGATGACATTTTTTAATCTATTAATTAATGGTTTGTTCATTTTCTTCCAGTAGGTTCTGTCATAGAAGTTTAAGAAACTGAGCAGCCAGTGTTAACTTACTTTTTTATGTTACCAATTTTTTTTTTATTACCAATAGGTTATTACCAGTTAATTTATGAGATACAGTGTGTAGCATTGCTGCATAAAAATATATTAATAAAGATGCTTCAATTTTTCTGTTTGATTATAATAAAGAATACAGGTATTCCATAATTTAGCTTGTAAAATATGTATATTCAACTGTGCTAGGAGTTGACTCTAAGGACGAAGTGAGGAAGGTACAAGCTGTCCTGTGGTGACTATTCCCAGAATGCCTGCTTTCACCTGGTCAGTGAATAGTCTACTCTCAGTTTTTTGCAGGCTACCGTACACAAAAATATTTACTCCACCAACTTCAAATAAAGTTGGGCTAAAACTTACTGGCTTATAATTAAATATAAGACAAACTGTACAGTACTAAAGGGGAAGGGCATGAGTTACGTTTGCTTAATAGTTAGTGGAGAACTCCCACTAGTTAATAACACAAATACACTAAATAATATTAACTGAACACTGCATAAATCCAGGCTTAAATGAAAGACTCATCGATAAAATATAAAAATATATTGGAAAAAAGTTAATATTATAATGGAGAGCAATATTTCAGCCCAAAAGAAAAGGTTAAATTTTACAAAAATAACAAAGAGTTATAGCTCCAGGCACGACTGCTGGACACATCAAAATAAACAACACAATAACGAAATAATAATTGTTCAAAATCCAAAAACTTTATACAATATTAAAACACAGTCACTGCTTGACAAATTCGACAGCACTAGTCCAAGAGGCGAAATGGGAGGCTCATAAATTTACACGAATTTTACGAGTCTCTAACAATAGCTCATCACCTGGTGCTGTCCTCAGAGAAAGTCCTCGTCCGTTCTGTAAACAAAGCAGACGAGCATCACATTCTAAAATAAAAGGATATAATTTTATCATATTATATCAAAGAATAGCCTCACCGTATTCCCTGCGTGTCGTAAAAGGCGACTAAAAGTGGACGGGGCGGGGGGACTAGGAATCCCCCCACTTGTACCAACCTCCTGTGAGACGTCAAAGAAGAAGGGGAGTAGAGGGGAGAATAACTTCTCCCCAAACTGTTTTCCTTTTTTTTATGTCGGCTACCCCCCAATTAAAGGGGGAAACAAGGTATATGTATGTATTATACATAAGGATTTCCTAAGATTTAGATTAGCTTTACAAACAAATTCCAATTATTCATGAGAAAATGATGAAATTAATGACAAAATAAATAATAGTTATAATATATACATGTAGGCTGATGCAATGCTAATTATAGTATTACAATAAAACACACACAAGGTATAACTAATGAAACTGTGTGTGATAGACAGATCACCACACCATGTTTACAATAGTGACGTCAGAAAAATAGGACCATGGGTAAAGATGTTCTTTTTCTTCTTCTGGTTTGTGCTGGGCACGTAATGCTTATCAACGTAGGTTCCATTGCCAAAACTGTATAGATGAAAGTAACAGTGAAAAACTAGTAACTTAGATATCGAAAGAAGAAGAAGAAGAAGAAGAAGGAGGGGGAGGAGGAGGAGGAGGAGAAAAGAAGAAGAAGAAGAAAAAGTACATATATACATGCATACATACATACATAGTTTTATTCCCTGCGTTGTTTATTTATATACACGTAAAAAAAAAAATTTAAATAATCGTAAACATGAAAAGAAAGAATAAAGACGAATATTTTTTTTTTTTTTTTATCAACCTGCATATGGATCATATGAAAGAACTAGAACCCCTTTCATAGAATTCAAGGCTTTTTGTCTGAGGGTTTACCTGGTAGGATAAAATAAAACATTCATCACAGCCCTGTTCATAGTTTTCAAGTTTTTTTTTTGACAGAGGGCTTACCTGTCATAATTATATGAAAGAATTGGAGCCCTGTTCACAGAATTCAAGGCTTTTTGTCCGAGGGCTTACTTGGCAGGATGAAAAAAAATAAATCACAGCTCTGATTATAGTTTCAAGTTTTTTGGCCTAGGGCTTACCTTGTCATAATTATATGAAAGAATTGGAGTCCTGTTCATAAAATTCAAGGCTTTTTGCTCTAGGACTTACCTGACAAATTGCAGCTGTGTAATAAAAGGATATTTAGTATGTGTAAAGATTCAAGGAATTTAATGGGTTTTTTTTATTTCGTGATGAGAGTATTCTACTCTGATTTTTCAGTCGATATATTAGAAACGGAGTTTAAATAATTGTTAATTATTGACAAGCACATGTATTGTGCTAAATTTTATCAAAATTGCATATTTGTTATAATTCTTTCCTTTCTGCATAGATAAAATACCTGGATAATTCATACCCTTACCTTTATGTATATTGTAGTCTCTGAAACTTGGTAATGACTAGAAAATGGTATTTAGAAGTATATTAACCTCTTCACTGTTTTTAAGGGTAGTTTACAGTTTAGCGGGGCATGCCGCTCAACGACCTCATCCCTCCACTCAGGTAAGTAGTTCGACGGAAGGTTAGGTAAGTATTTGTAATTAGGATAGTAAGATGGGGGTCCCAGGGGGAAGAGGTTAGGTAAGTATTTTTAGTTAGGATAGTAAAAAATTGTTTTGTATGCCTATTGTCACCATTTTTGTTGTGTTTTCATCCGCCAGTTCTCTAGTCAGAGCCTATCGCCATCTATTGGTAGGTTTTGAACATTGGTATGGCCCGCTAAACTGTAGGTGTTCCGTTTTTAATGTTTGGCTTTTGTTTTGCTTAAGTATATATAACAGCCCTGTCGTGTATAATGAAATTGCTATTGAAGTAAAAAAAAAAATTTTCTTATGCTAGCTCTCCTTCCCTTTCAGTGTCCCCAAGAACTTACTGCCCCCTTAATCAAGCCTAGCTACCCTCAAGGGGCGCTAGCGTCCAGTTTAAGAACCACTGGTCTAGTAACTAATGCAGTTTAAAATTTTTATTATGGTGAAATTTCATTTATATTTAATATTATTAATGCTCTTAACTTTTTTAATACTTTATGTAAACAAGTTAGTTATTTAGGAATTTTACAAATTTAAACAATATCGTCTTATTGTGTTGCGAAATATATTCAAAAGTGACAGGTATTAATCACAAAACTGTAAGGGAATTGTCTGTAGTTTAAGGCTTTTAAAATGGAAAATATCCATCTAGTTTTGAACGCTGAGTTTTAAAATAAAAGATTTTAGAGAAGTATTGCCCACTGTGGTCTCATGTCCATTTGAACAGTAGTGGGCAATGGGTATAAGGTGTTAGAATTATCACATGTGAAATATAGCTAGGACCACTTCTTTAGGTAGTGGTGAATTGTGTAGATAGCTCAGTATGGTTAGTGTAAGGGGCGTTTCTTTCAATAAAAATTTATTTTATCTGTCGATATATGGTAACTATATACCTTAAGCTGTCGATTATAATATATATGATTATTGACCTATCTTAATTATCCTGTACGTAACCTTGAATTATGGTGTTCCACGTTACGTTCTGGATAATCAAATTTATATTATTTGTTCCAGTTTGTGTTTTGGTTATAGATATAAAGCTGTTGACCCTTTATTAGTTTTCTGTGATTGTAAAGTTTTCTATGATAGTATTTTCGGGGGTAGTTATACTATTTATTTTCAGGGTAATAAAGCTCCACCTTTACAATGTACATAATTTTTTACTTTCCGGAAAAAAAAAAATGGGTCTGCGTTATGTAAATTTGTTAGAATAAAGAAACCTATATTTCCCATCCTGCATTAATTTTAAAATTTTACCTAATACAGAAATAAAATTAAAAAAAAATATAAAAAATTAAGAGAAATAAAAATAAAAAGAATAAAAAAATAAGAAAAATTTAATAATTAAAAAAAATACATGAAAATAAAACAAATAAAACATTAAAGAATATATTAAAATAAAAAGAATAAAAAAATAAAAAAATAAAAGAAAATAAAAAATTAATTGATATAAAAAAAATATTAAAAAATAAAAATAAAAAAATTAAAACAAACATGTAAAAATAAAAAATAAAAATAGAAAAAAATAAAAACAAAAAAGTAAAATTAAAAGAATAAGAATTATAAAAAAATAAAAGTTAGAAAAAATTAAAATACATAAAAATTTTAAATATATATATATATATATATATATATATATATATATATATATATATATATATATATATATATATATATATATGAATTAAGAAAAATTAAAATTAAAAAGAAAATAAAAAAATATAAATACAAAAAATTAAAATAAAAAAAATACAAAAATACAAAACAAAAACATTAAAATAAAGAAGTAAAAAAATAGATAAAAAATAAAATAAAAAATAAAAATAAAAAAAAATAAAAACAAAATAAAAACAAAATAAAAACAAAATTAAAATGAAAAAAATTACAAATAAAAAATAAGATAAATAAATATTAATAATAAAAATGAAAATTTGAAAAAAAATATAAAATAAATAAATATAAAAAATATAAAAAGAAAATAAAAATTAAATTTTTCTTAAATTAAAAAAAATAAAAAATTAAGAAAAAATAATCTAAACAAAAAATTAAATGAAAAGTCAAAAACTTTCAAATTATTGTACAGATTTATATATCTCAAATGTCTAAGGTTTCATCCAACCTTCACCTCCAATTGACAAAGCCTTGTTGTTAGATTCTCCCCCCACGAATGGGTGGAACGGGTTATGGAGGACCCATAGGGCGGTTGCCAGCCGGCACAGGCCCTAACCCCCCCACTGTGGTGCCCAGCCACAGCAGTAACCTCCTCAGTAAACAGCTTAAACTCTCTTGCCTGGAGGAGCTACAGCGTTTGATTTTGTATATTCAGACGTATCAAGTGCCAATATGAGCAGCACGTGACTTGATATCACGTGCTTCTTACCTTATTAGCACGTGGTGCCAAAACACCCTCCCCACCACAAGTTCCGGTTTTACGTCACGGACTCCCTTTTTCAACTAAGGGCTAGGACGGTTGTCTCCTTGCGAAGGACTTGTTTTGACAGATGTAATTGTTACCCTGAGTGCATGCACTTGCTAACCTCAGACCGTGACGGGGCGTGAACCCTCGACCTGACGCCTCAGAGTCGCGGACGCTACTGCTTGACCCTCCCCCACCATAAGAATAAGCATAATTTCAAGTGTTAAACCACTTACGTAGTCACATTTCTACAACCTGACTTGTGTTGCCATTAATCATGCACTGTTTAGGAATATGTAAGAATATGCATGAATATGTGAAAAAGATGCATGAATATGTAAGAATATGCATGAACATGTAAGAATATGCATATGTAAAAAATATGCATGAATATGTAAGGATATGCATAAATGAGTAAGAATATACATGAATATGTAAGAATATGAATATGTAAAAAATATGCATGAATATGTAAAAATATGCATGAATATGTAAAATATGCATGAATGTGAAAAATATGCATTAATATGTAAGAATATGCTTGAATATGTAGCCCTTCTTTACAATACTTGCACTCAAAATGCACAAATATTACACAAAGTTTATGGAGATTTCAGTATATTGAAAAAAAGGGAATATTAAGTTTAACGTCATGGACTCCCTTTTTAGTCAAGGGCTAGGACGATTGCCTTCTTGCGAAGGACTTGCTTTGGCAGATGTAATCGGTACCCTGAGTGCATGTCCTTGCTAACCTCAGGCGGGGTGAGAACCCTCGACCTGCCGCCTCAGAGTCGCGGACGTTACCCCTCTGCCACGGTGACTAAAAGGGAAAATTACTAGAATATTATATATATATATATATATATATATATATATATATATATATATATATATATATATATATATATATATATATATATATATATATGTGTGTGCAATAGCTGCAAACCCCCTTGTAAGGGGTGGCGGAGTCAAAGCACACATTTTAATTAGTTTATGACTGCTAAAAATGACATAAGGTGCCTATTCTGGGAATGAACCAAGTGCTGTAGTACTCAATCTCCTGTTGTGGTATGAATAATAGATTTATGTTTATTATATATTGTATTAGCTCACAAAAAAGTCATGCAGATGTTGATATACATAAAGAACTATAATTATAACAACATTGTACAATGCTAAAAATATCTACTCATATTGATAATAATAATAATAATAATTATAATAATAATAATAATATTAATAATAATAATAATAATAATAATAATAATAATAATAATAATAATAATAATAATGGTTAAATAAAAATAATAATAATAATGGCTAAATAAAAATAATAATAATAATAATAATAATAATAATAATAATAATAATAATAATAATAATAATAATAATAATAATAATAACAATAATAATAATGATAATAATAATAATGATAATAATAATAATAATAATAATAATAATAATAATAATAATAATAATTGCAATTATAATTGGTAAGGACTACCTCACCAATTATCTTCTAACTTACTGCATATACCAACTTAAAAAAAAATAATAATACACTTGAAGGTCTTATACAAACTAGAAAAAATTCGAGCCGATAAAAAAAAAATGTGATTTTCATGTCCCCTGAACTAATACACGTGTCTGAAGATTGCGAAACACATTTAACAGGTATTGGGTGATTATCACAATACTCGCGCCTCTTGGCAGGCCCTAGCATACGCCTCTCTTTAGAAGTATGTTGCCGTAAGCGGCTGTTTCTCTGCAAGAAAAGAAACTTGGTTGAATGTTATGTAGAATATAATAAATATATTTTTTTATGTTTCATGTTTTATTATTAATCCCCATTTTGGGGGTGGACACAGAGGTACTGAAGCTGGGAAAATATGACTGGATCCCCATACTTGTGCCCCTCCGTGGGCTCAAACATAGGTCCGTCACTTCCTGAGCCGAGCATTCTACCACTACGTGACGGCGGTCCTCAGTAAAACATAATAATTCTTAATTAATTCAAGAATTTAAAGTAAAATATAATCTTGTACTAAAAGTAATTAGGTGATAAAAATATCTAGATTATATTGAAGCTCTTGGCTTCTTTTCAGAAGCATATTGGCCTAAGTGGCAATTTCTTTAAAAGAAAAAAAAACTGTAGAACATAACTAAATAAATTACTTAATTAATAAATCCATCCAACCACCCAACCATTCATCTATCTATTGATCTATCCACCTAACTACCTACTTAGCTATCTACCTACCAGTCCATCCATCCATTCGTCTATCTATTTATTGATCTATCTACCTACCTCCCTACCTAGCTATCTACTTACCAATCCAATCATCCATCTAACCACCCAACCAGTCGTCTATCTATCTATTGATCTATCTACCTACCTCCCTACATACCTACCTAGCTATCTACCTACCAATCCATCCATCCATCAAACCACCTAATCATTCATCTATCTATCTCCTGATCTATCTACCTACCTCCCTACATACCTACCTAGCTATCTACTTACCAATCCATCCATCCATCAAACCACCTAATCATTCATCTATCTATCTCCTGATCTATCTACCTACCCCCCTACCTAGCTATCTATCTACCAATCCATCCATCCATCCAACCAGCCAACCATTCATATATCTATCTATCTACCTACCTCCCTACCTACCTAGCTATCTACTTACCAATCCATTCATCCATCTAACCACCCAACCAGTCATCTATCTATCTATTGATCTATCTACCTACCTCCCTACATACCTACCTAGCTATCTACCTACCAATCCATCCATCTATCTAACCACCCAACCATCCATCTATCTATCGATCTATCTACCTACCTCCCTACCTACCTACCTAGCTATCTACTTACCAATCCATCCATCCATCTAACCACCCAACCATTCATATATCTATCTATTGATCTATCTACCTACCTCCCTACCTAGCTATCTACTTACCAATCCATCCATCCATCCATCCAACCACCCAACCATTCATCTATTGATCTATTACCTACCTACCTACCTACCTACTTACCTAGCTATTTACCTGCCAATCCATCCATCAATCTAACTACTCAACTATTCATCTATCTATCTATCTATCTATCTATTTAGCTATCTATCTATCTGTCTATCTAAAAACATACCCAGTATGTATGATAGCATAGACATTTTTGGCTCTCTCGTAGAAGTTGAAGCGTTCCACCATTTCAAATTTCACAGGAGGTTGTTGATGTTTATCGCATATTTGGCGATAGTCCTTCCAAATGGGCACTTCAAATCCCTTGGCCTTATCAGAATCTGTCCGGTCCATCATCTGAACCTGAAAATTTTGGAATGATGTACTTACAATGTGATATATTTATCTGTTTAACACAAAGCTAGGCACAATATCTTTACTATACAATATAAAGTACTCATACATACAATATGATATATTTATATGTTAAAACACTGCTAGGCACAATATCTTTACTATTCAATATAAAGTACTCATACATACAATGCGAAATATTTATCTGTTTAAAACACTGCTAGGCACTATATCTGTCCTATGCAATATGAAGTACTCATATCTTTCATAAACTGAAATGCATTATCTTTCAATAACTGAAATGTCATATCTTTATTATGATAAATGCCTCATATCTAACCAATAAAATATGAAGGGTCTATCTCTTCAAAAGTTTAAATGAATTATATCTTCACTATACAAAATGAAATATTGTTATCTTTCCAAAACTGAAATACATTATAGCTTACAACACAATATAAAGAACTTATATCTTTCATAAGTTAAAATGCATTATATATCAATCATACAATAATAAGTATTTTTAGCTTTCAAGAAGGCAAATGCATTTAACACTGAAATGCAAGATATTTTTTTACTAAAAATGAACCATAAAAGCTCTTTATAAAACCGAAATGTCAAGTTCTTAAAAATTGGGCTAATTATTACAGTTTCCTGGTGCCATTACACTTTCCAAATGTGTAATGACCTGCAAACACACTGAATTTACATTATTTTACCTTTAATATATCTATATCTATCTATACACATAAGCCATTTTCCCCTTATAAGGGGAGTGGTTCAGTCAAGGTATAATACTCTGACGATACAATAGGCCATAATCCCCTTATAAAGGGGGTGACCTTGTCAGTGTAAAACGTTGGCTCTTTGTGGAAGGTAAATTCAAAAGAGGGGATTCCTAGTCCCCTCGTTCCACCCAATTTATGCACCTTTTAAGATAAAGAGGGGGAATTTTGTCCCTCATCCAAGGGGAAAAAGAAAAAAATCTGCACAGTAAAAATGTGAGAATTAACTATGGGAGGCAGAGGTCACTCAGGTCCTCACTTTTATTAATCCCACCCATTCCCAGAAGGATTCAAAAATAAATAATAGAGAAAGAGAGATTGAAATCTAGGCGTCAGTGGCCACAAAGATAAAAAAAAAAAATGGGTCTAGTATGAGAGATTTAATGCGAGAATATATCTTAGATCTGCCTCCGCTACACTTTTCAATGCTGTATCCGCTAATCCTTGTAATTATCGAGTGATTTGGAGGTAAACTAAAGCGAATCTGGAGCTAGCGAATCTTCTCCAAAAACTGGATATGTGCCAACCATCATGTACACCCACATTCACTCAATTGGCAACACTTGCAGTGATCTGAACACGAGTCAAACCTGTTTATATTTTGTAACAGCAGACGAAGACAGCCTAACACTATTTGGGAAGGGGGGCTAGACTACTTCCTCCGTGTTCCCTTGCGTATCGTAAAAGTCGACTAAATGGGACAGAGGAAGGGGACTTGGAATCCCCTCCTCTGTATTTTTCTCTTCCCAAAGAGTCAGAGTATTTTGCCTTGACTCAGCCACTCCCCTTATAAGGGGATAAATGGCTATTGTATATAGATAGATACATAGATTTAAGGTATAAAGTATTCCAACCTGACTGCGTCCACCCCCATTCGAATGCTGACAAATAGTGACAAAAAAACGGCAAACAAAAACGAAAAAAAAGTGCAAAGACAATTTTTTTTAAAATTCCATGAAATAATACATTATTATTTTTTTTTTAATATTCAAAAGAAAATGAGTTTTCATACATAGTTTGTGTTAATGTATGAAGTACAGTATGCATAAAGAATGTCAAACAAAAAACGAAAAACAAATTTAACCATTCATATGACAGAATTATTCGTTTTCTATATTTGTCTGAAAACAGAAAACGGAGAAATGAAGCATAAACTGACTTAAATAAGTTGTTTTTTGACAGGCTTTCAAATGGAAAATGCTTACTTTCACACCCCAAAACGAGCTGATAAATTATAGGAAGGTTTTCCGATGGTTCATTAATGTTTTATCATTGTTAGCCAAACTTCCTGCTTATGCCTTTACCCCCCTCTCTCTGTTCTCTAATATCCAACGTTCATTCTGATTGTTTTACATCTGTGGTTGTTGACGGTGCAACATCTAGCTCATTCCTTGTTACCAGTGGTGTTCTACATGGTTCTGTTCTTTCACTTACTCTGTTCCTTTTCTTTATCAATAATATTCCCCGGTTTCCTCATCCTCTCTTCTCTACGCCTTTGCCGACGAATCTTCCCATCAAGTTTCCTCTGTCCTTTCTTTACGACCTTCGTCTGCTCTCAAAGTCAGTCTGGTACGCGCACACACACACACACACACACACACACACACACACACACACACACACACACACACACACACACACACACACACACACACAGACGTATATATATATATATATATATATATATATATATATATATATATATATATATATATATATATATATATATATATATAAATATATATATATATATATATATATATATATATATATATATATATATATATATATATATGAATGCATAAAGTATCCCTATTTTCTAAGCACACACACACACAAAGAGAGAGAGAGAGAGAGAGAGAGAGAGAGAGAGAGGAGAGAGAGAGAGAGAGAGAGAGAGAGAGAGAGAGAGAGAGAGAGAGAGAGAGAGAGAGAGAGAGAGAGAGAGAGAGAGAGAGAGAGAGAGAGAGAGAGAGAGAGAGAGACCTTACCGGATATTCGACATAAGCGTCCAGGGGCATAAGTGTCAGAATGGCATCCAGGAGTGCCGGAATGCCAACTCCATCAGCCCTGTATTCTTTAGGACGGTTCGGGCCACTGCAGATGGTATGGGTGGGAAAGTTGATGTCAGCCAACACTGCAAAAACAATAAATAGATTAAATAAATAAATAAATAAATAAATAAATAAGTAAATGAGTAAGTAAGTAAGTAAGTAAGTAAATTAGTAAGTAAATAAATAAATAAATAAATAAATAAATGCTATTGATAAAATAATTGATATGAATTGCATTAACTGATGAAGCTTTATAAGGAGAGTTGATGTTGGCAAAAAAAAAAAAAAAAAAAAAAAAAAAAAAAAAAAAAAAAAATATATATATATATATATATATATATATATATATATATATATATATATATATATATATATATATATATATATATATATATATATATGAATTGCTATCACTGATGAAGCATGAAAAGGGACTTGATGTCAGCCAACACTGAAAGAAAAACCAATTTAAAAAAATCTAGTGATAAATTAATTATCAATTATTATCAATTACAATAATTGATAAGCTTTGAAAGAGAACTGATGCAAAAAGTGATGGATATAAAGAAAACAGAACGAAAGAAAAAAAATTAAAGACAATATATGAGATAAAAAAAAAAAAAAAAAAAAAAAATATATATATATATATATATATATATATATATATATATATATATATATATATATATATATATATATATATATATATATATATATATATACACACAATGAAATATAAGAGATTAAACATTTATTACAGCTAAAAGTATATGCTCCAAAAGGCTGTACAGCTTTGCATACATATAAGGTAAAACCTAAGTTCAGTTAAAATTAAAATTTCCTTTGGGAAGAGGGTAAAAATTACCACCTCCATATTCTCCTGCAAGTCGCAAAAGTCGACTAAATGAGACAGAGCGTGTTTTTCCCAGTAAAGAGTACAGGCTTATAGACTTGACTAGACCCATCTCCTTATAAGAGGGATTATGGCTCCTGTTCTGTTCCGGTTCCGGTTTTACGTCACGGACTCCCTTTTCTACCAAGGGCTAGGACGGTTGCCTTCTTGCGAAGGACTTGTTTTGGCAGATGTAATCGTTACCCTAAGTGCATGCCCTTGCTAACCTCAGACCGTGACGGGGCGCGAACCCTCGACCTGACGCCTCAGAGTCGCGGACGCTACCGTTTGAGCCACGGTGACTACTCCTGTATATAGACATACAGTGTTCCCAGGCATGTCGTAAAAGTCAATCCAAGAGGAACGAGGGGACGGGGAACCCCCACTTTTGTTTTCCTCCCGCAAAGAGTAATGGTTTTGCTTTGATTCGGCCACCGGCTGGAAGGGAGATTATCGCCCTTATGTACAGAGTACATAGAGAGATAAATAACCGAATATTATCTATCTTCTTAAGTAGATAAACAACAGCAAAATTATATCTCCACAGACAAATAGATAATGAATGAAATACATCTTTGAAAAGAGACCCGCCTCAGTAACCTTATTATTGGACTGCAACTTAGGGAGCTTAAGAAAAAAGTTCTAGTGAACTTGCTTTTTGGCACCTCAGCGCTCGAGATCACATACATACATACATTCATATATATATATATATATATATATATATATATATATATATATATATATTTTTTTTTTTTTTTTTTTTTTTTATATATATATATTATCACTAGAAAAGCAAGCCAGCGCGACTCGGTGCTGGTCCTAAGTCCGGCTTACGGACAATGTATATATATATATATATATATATATATATATATATATATATATATATATATATATATATATATATATATATATATATATATATATATATATATATATGT